>QPKB01000011.1:10753991-10775309 GCA_003546025.1 Camphora micrantha | reverse complement strand
GAACCCCATTCAATTCTTCGAACCTCAAATCGGCAGGAAGCGACACCTCGTGGGATATTTGCAAAATTTAAAAATGTGGAGACCAACATCCCAGTTGATTTCCCGCAACCCACTAAATTTTAAAAAATCTCGAATTAAAAAAATCGTAGGGAATCGACATTTAGTGGATACCCGCAAAACTAAATTTTTGAAAGAGTAGGGAAGCGACGTTTAGTCGATACTTGCACCCTAATCTACGAGAAAGCGACATTCCATTGATACTCGCAACCGAAAAAGCAGGGAAGCGATATTTAATCTATACTTACACCCTAATCTGCGTGGAGGTGATATTCCATCGATACTAGCAATCGAATGAGCAAAGAGGCGACATTCCATCGATACTTGCAATACCATTCAGTAGGGAGGCGACTCTTAGTCGATACTTGTATTTTTTGAAAACAAAAAAAAAATTTCAAAAACCTGGCTTTCAAGCCAAAAAATGAAGGAAAAAAAAAAAAAACCGGCATTTACGCCAAAAATCTAAAAATTTGTCTTTCAAGCCAACAAAATAAAACTTGGTTTTCAAAAAACAGATCTAGCTTTCAGGCCACAAAAAATTTCGGCTTCCATGCCAAAAAAAAAATTTCGGCTCCTATGCCATAAAAAAATTTCAACTTCCATCCAAAAAAAATAAATTTCGGCTTCCACGCCAAAACAAAATTTCGGCTTCCATGCATCAACAAACCGGCTTCTATGCCACAAAATTCTGTCTCTTATGCCATAAACCCAAAATTTGGCTTTCATGCCATCACAAAATTTGACTTTTATGCCATCCCAAAATTTGGCTCTCATGCCATAAAACCAAATTGGCTTTCATGCCGTCACAAAATTTGGCTTTTATACCATCCCAAATTTTGGCTCGTATGCCATAAATCCAAATTTTGACTTTTTACGCCACAAAATTTGGCTTTCATGCATCTAAAATTCGGCTTTCAAGCCATCGAAAAAAAAAAAAAAAAAAGGGGCTTGTGCCACAAAATCTGGCTTTCATGTCAAAACAATCCTTTGACAAAAGATTTTCACAAAATGACAACCTTTTGATCAAGTTTTCAAAACAAACATTCTCATCCAACTTATGCTTATTTTCATCAAAAAGAATTTAAGTAAAAGGTATATAGAATACCCAAAATGTTTTTACATGGAGGTACTAAAGAAAAGAAGAAAAGAGTTTGTTACAAAAAATCAAGAGCTCAGTCTAACATGGTCTTCAACCAAAGATTCAACTCCTCAAGCAGACTCTTGGCCTTCGCCTCCAAAGCTTCCAGGCCACGCTTCTTCAAAATCTTTCCATTTAAATGCGGCAGAACGCCGCAACCCATCTTCAACATGGGGAAGTTCTTCCCAAAGAATATGCCATTGCTCATATTCCTGAGTCTTCCTCCGGAGATTGCTCTTAGCCTCCTTAACCTGGCGGATCAGAGTTCCCTCTCTAGCACGTGCTTCTACAATGGCGGTCCGTTTGGCAGCAGCTTATTCTTCCAATAGCTCGAGACTCTACCTGGCCTCAACGACCTCCCTGTCATGATGGCACAAGTCTTATGTTAGCTCGATAATAGCTAACTCGGTGACGTTCCTCTCCCGAACGAACTGCTTCCGAGTCCGCGAGATCTCATCTAGTTTAGATTTGACCTCGATGGAAGGCTTCAAAAGCATTTCTCTAAAGAAGTCACCGTTTGGAAAGCTCTCGGTCTCAGTCCACTTGTTACCCAGTGCAATGATCTCATCAACAAAAGCTCTGACACTTGTGACATCTAGACTGACCTTTTCACTCTCGGCAAGTTTCTCCTGCACATGCTTGATCATGCCGAACCCAGCTTCCAAATGACCAGAGGAGAGAGTCTCGATCCAGGAACTCAAGACGCTCTTCAACACTCTCTTCGCATATTGAAGAGACGGCCCAGATGAAGTCTCACCTCGCTCCATCGGCCGACTGCCCATGTCATTACTCATTGGAGGAGTAATCAATAGACTCTTTCCAATCGAAGACGATGGCAAATGAATCTCATCATGCGGTTTCATCTCTACCATACCAAAACTAGTAGAAGAAGTCCCTACTTCTGGATCAGTTGTAGACATCCCCTACTCTGGCCCTGAGAAAGACGAAAGAACTTCTCCTGCTACCTCACAACCTGCCAGCAAAAAAAAAAAAAGAAGGTCTGAATATGATCCTGTTCAAAAATCATTATCATCAGGGTTATTACTACAAAAAAAAAAAAAAAAGGTATGAATATGATCCTGCTGACTTGCTAGAGGATTTTCCTGCTACCTCAAAACCTTCTTCGACGACCGGCAGAATACTTTCTGCCTCCATGAATTCATCTGAAGCATCATCAAAGGTCACATCCATGGATGGCTCGAAGTCGTCAGAATCCTCTAGCTAGTCAGTCGGGAAGAAAACAAATATATATATATATCAGTAGATTGATGGACCCGATTCCTTCCCTCTCTCCCGCTGCCTCCGCCCCGGGTCTTTCGGGGTATGGCGGAGGGGAGGAGAAGAAAAAGGTAAAGGGTTTCAGCATCTTTCTTTTTTTTGTACGGGTATGCCAATTTCACTTTTCTACTTGGAATTTAGGAATGGTGATCCGAAGATCCACCTTCACAAGTAGAAAGGGGAAATGAAACTTTTTCTAGTTTCTATTGCACACATATTTTAAGAAAAGAGACAAAAGGTTTTTTTTGAATGCCGTGAAAGGTGATTTCATTTGTTGCCGTGAAAGGCGATTTTGCCGTAAAAGGCGATTTTGCCGTAAAAGGCGATTTACAAGTCTCATCCATTATGAAAGACAAGAATTGTGATTTTTTTTGTCTCTAAAAGAAAAATAAAGTACAATGGAAATCAAGAAAAGGAATCTGACTTCTCATTCGATTGTGGGGACACGTTCAGATCGACGGTCGCGAGTCATGTATGGGCTCCTCCATCGTCCATGCAGATGAGAACACGATGCTTGGATTCTTGGCTCGGCTTTCTAACCTCCGATTTTTAAAGGACAAAGACCAAGAGAAGGTCTTATATCCAATAAAAAGCTAAGTAAACGGGCTGAAAAGCCACGTTTTAGCCATGTTGGTAGAAGAAGGGGGGTCCTTGGGGGGGGTGGCCCCCCAAGGGTGCTTCAATCACCTTTTGGTGGTCTTTGCAGCAGAGTTGCAGGGCTTCTGGATTTTTTTGTCTTCGTCGGGAGGAGAGCGAGAGATCCGGATCGCACCTTTTTCTTTTTTCTTTGGAATGCCCTCCTATTTATAGGCCTTTGGTAGCCATTTAGGAGGGTTTATGAGCATTGAATGTATTAATGCTCATAATGGGAGGAGTTACAAGTTTTTAAATTACTTGTTTTGTAACTCCTTTTTCCTTGAATTTGATTGGCCGATGGAGAATAATGAGCCTTTAATTGCTTTTAATCCCCATCATGGGAGGAGTTTCATGGCTTTAATGCCATAAATCCTCTGACTTGTAACTCCCATTTGCTTGCTTTTGATTGGGCCGTCCAAAATAATGAGTTAATGACCGCATTAACTTGTCATAAAACGGGTCATTTAACCTCATTAATTGGTCGCCAAGTCGCTCGAAGAGTTGCGGGCCATGCCACGTCTTTTGGAATTCTTCTTGCGATGATCGCCGGTGGATCCACATGTTGTTTGATGTCGGATGGCGATGCAATTTCAGACATTGATTGATGTCAAAGTGCCGGCAGCATCTGTCCTGTCGATTTCACGATCGGGCGGGCAGAAAGTGTGCTTTCTTTGTCGGCCGGTTGGCGATTTCGAGGCATCTAATGATCATCTAGTGATGTTTGACGAAGATCGACGGATTTCATGCACGAAAAATCAGATTTTGGAAAAATCACAGGGGCCAATCAACTCGAAACGCGAAAAGGACCCGAAAAAGGGTCTTCCGGCGAAATTTTGGGTCGTCGGAATTTCCATGGTCGCCGGCGACCATGCACCCATGGTCGCCGGCGACCATGGGCCTTGGGCCCGTTTTTTGGTCGCCGTCCGGTCGCCGTTTCTTCGCCGTTTTTTGATCTTTTTTCATTCTTTTTTCTTCTGTATTTTTGCTGACATTTCCCCTCATTTATTGGCATGATTCTCTTGAAGAAAACCCGACGAGAAGCCACGCAAATCGGAGCACAAAGTTTCCTATTTTTTGGAAAGCCGAAGACTTTGTTGTGCGGTTTTGCCGATTTTTTGTCAAGCGTTGAAACTAGGCCAAACGATGTCGGAATGACCTGAAATTCGACGTGGAGCTTCTTGAGCAGTAGATAGGGCCAACCATAGGCTTTGGTTTGAGTCTTGAAGCCTTTTGGGGCCCCGCAAACGCTTGCCTTGATTTCGCCATGAGAGAAATGCCGAGCTTTGACTTGTGGTCAACCGATGTCCGATTGACCTGAAATTTGACAGGGAGCCTCCTGAGTAGTAAGTAAGACCAACCATGGGCTTTAGTTTGAGTTTTGAAGCCTTTTGGGGTCCCGCAAACGCTCGCCTTGATTTCACCTCGAGGAAAATGCCGAGCTTTGAAACTAGGCCAAACGATGTCCGTTTGACATAAAATTTGACAGGGGACCTATTGGAGTCATTTTGAGATGATCCATTAGCTCCGATTTGGATGCCATGATTCCGGGATGCTCTGCCGCCGGTAGACCTGTTTTTGCTTCCTGAGAGTTGATGAAGGGTCAAACGTCGTCCGTTTGACCTGAAATTTGGCAGGGGGCCTTTTGGAGGTATTTTGAGACCATCCGTAGGCTCTGATCGAAGTTTTAAAGTCTTCGACACTGTCGATGCTGGGAGCTCTTGTCTGGCTGTCGGAGGAGTGAAGTTAGGCCAAATGATGTCGAAATGGCCCGAAACTTCATGTGTACCCTTCTTTTGATTGCTTTGAAGGATCTTGCAGTTTTTGTTTGATTCTGACAAGATCTGGTGCTTGAAGTGGCGCCTTCCTATTTATGGCAGGATGTGGCTCCATGTAGCATTTGGTGTTAAAGGGACATAGTGAAATTTTTGGTGTCAACAAATGCCCCCTCGAGGTACAACGACGAGGTGTGCAGCTCTGGCAGTCGGTGTGCCTCGAAGAGAATTTGAAGGAGATCTTCTTGCTTGACCAAGAGTCTTGAGCGTTTTTCTTTTGATGGAGTTGCTTTTTGAGCTTCCAAGGGATTTCGCGGTAATGAGAGGGGTCATGTACCGTCTCAAGGCAAGGATTTTGAAATGACATTTGGATATTGGTTTTTGGTTTTGGGTTTTCCCTTTTAACCTTGTGAACCTAAAGGCTTTATGTGGCACATTAGGCGGTTAAAAAGGTTTTTTTGGTTTTTGACCTTGTGACCTAACAGGCTGTATGTGGCGAGTTAGGGGGTCGGGATTTTGGTTTTTTTGGTTTCGGCCTTGTGACCTAACAAGCTGTATGTGGCAAGTTAGGGGACCATGGTTTGGTTTTTTTGGTCACTCTTTGGGACAATTTTGGGTCCATTGGAGTGGTTTGGTTTTTTGTGGAATGTCAATTTCAAGATTGTGGCTTGATTTGGTGCATGGGGTTGGATGGTTGGGTTTCTTTTGGAAGCTTATGAAGCTTGAAAATTTTTGGTATGGTCCAGTCAACTCAAGAGAGGCATGGAACCATTTTTGTATGCTCTTGGTAAGAGAAATTTTGACTAAAAGTCACTTTTAGTGCCTAGGTGGTCAAACCTGGCTCATATGGGCTAACCCATGGGACCTTAAGCTTTTAAGAATGGCTTAGATCTCATTTGGTGTCATTTTGTAAAGAATATTTAAAAATATCCCTTTTGTGTAGAGAATATCTAAAAATATCCTTACTTGGAGAGAATCTCTCAAGTTTCCTTGATTTTGGGAGAGATTTTCTCAAAGTATCTTTCTTTGGGAGAAAGTTTCTCAAATCCCCTTTCTTTTTGGAGAGAATTTCTCAAGAATCTCCTCTTTAGGAGAGAATATCTCAAATCTCCTTCTCTTTTGGAAGTTTGCTAATTTTTAGCACTTACCTCCTTGCTTTTCTCCTCCTTTCCTCTTTTGGTTTGCTTTTTCTATAAAAGCAATGGAGATGGGTTTTCTTTCTCTTGTTGCTTTCTTTTTTGCAAAAAACCTTCAAGAGTGCTCCAAGAATTTCTCAAGGATCTTCAAGTTTCTTCTTCTTCTTCTCCATGGCTTCAAGTAGGTCTTCTTTTTCCAAGAAAAAACCCATGTAGATGTAGGAAAGTTTCTTTTTCTTTTATTTTTTTTTCTTCTTTTTTTTTGTTTTTTTTTCCACGTGCTTTCTTTCTTTTTTTTTTTTTGTGCACGTTCTGCTTTTTTTTTTTTTCTCTTTTTTTTTATTTCTCCCCCTTTTTTTTTCTTTTTTTTTTTTTTGAAGAGGTTTTTTTTTTTTTTTTTTTGTTCTTTTTTTTTTGCTCACCATGATATGAGGTTTATGCAATTCAAGATGATCATGCATTTTTTTTTAATGCATCAAGATAAAAGGCTAGAATTTCTAGGTCAAGTCAACATGGATTTTGACTTAGACAAAGTTTGATTGGTTTTGACCAAGTTGGGTTGGAATTGGTCAAACTTTCGTCAAAGTTTTCCTAGCATCTAATGCATGATCATTTTATGCATGATTTTTGGTAAATGGAATTGGGAGCATGATGATGCATACCTCGAATTTTCTTGCAAGTCTTGGGATTTTTGGAGCTTGCAGCAACGTTGAGCCCACTTCTCCAGTCTCGCAGAATTTCGAGGAGCTTTGCAAGTTTTGGGATTTTGAGTTCGCAGCAATGTTGAGCTCTTTTCTGATCTTGCGGAGATTTGAGAAGAAAGGCTTGATCTCACAGCAATGTTTGAATTCAAGTCTTCTTTGAGAACCCTTCATTGATTATGAGCTCGCAGCAATGTTGAGCTCATCTTCAAGCTTCCTTTCTTTTTCGAGGTGCCTCCTTTTTCTTCGAAATTGCCCCGGGACCATGCCAAAATTTCGCTAGGATTTTTTTTATAGCAAAATTCCGTCATTTGGTTCTTGATTTCTTCCTTTCTGACTTTTGCAGGTGGTTCCTCCAGAACGAACAAGGGTAAGGGCCTTGTTATTGATGCACCTCGCCGATCTGCCAGATCTTCCAATGTGGCCGTTCAACAGGCGTGGGAAGAGGTTGACGGGAATCTCTGAAGAAAGACTCAGGAGCATGAGCGATGGCAACTTCTTTGAGAGGAATTCCTTCGTGCTGAAGATGGATCGCGGTTTTTTTGCCGCATTTTACGGTGGTATCTTGAAGAGGCGTGGCCTGGAAGCTTTGGAGGCTGAGGCCAAGAGTCTGCTCGAGGACCTTAGTCTTTGGTTGAAGACTATGATGGACTGAGCTTTTGACAAACTTTCTTCTTTCATTTTTTTTTTGGTACCTCCATGTATAAACATTTTGGCACTGTCTCTTTTTTTTTTTTGTATCCCCTTGTTCTACTTAAATTCTTTTTGTTGAAAATAAGCAAAAGTTGAACGGGAATGTTTGTTTGAAACTCTTGATCAAAAGGTTATCATTTTGTGAAAATCTTTTGTCAAAAGTGTTGTTTTGGCATGAAAGCCAGATTTTGTGGCACAAGGCCTGGTTTTTTATGGCTTGTAAGCCGAAAATTTTGAAGTGGCATGAAAGCCGATTTTGGTGGCGTGAAAGCCAAATTTTGGTGGCGTGAAAGCCGATGTGGCATGGAAGCCGATTTTTGGCATGAGAGCCGATTTTTTGTTTTTGGCGTAAAAGCCGGATTTTTGGCATGAGAGCCGATTTTTGGCGTAAAAGCCGGATTTTTGGCATGAGAGCCGATTTTTGGCGTGAGAGCCGATTTTTTGTTTTTGGCGTAAAAGCCGGATTTTGGCATGAGAGCTGATTTTTATTTTTGGCGTAAAAGCCGGATTTTTTGAAAACCAAGTTTTGTTTTGTTGGCATGAGAGCCAGATTTTGTTTTGATTTTTGGCGTGAAAGCCGATTTTTGGCGTGGAAGCCGATTTTGGTGGCGTGAAAGCCAAATTTTGGTGGCGTGAAAGCCGATGTGGCATGGAAGCCGATTTTTGGCATGAGAGCCGATTTTTTGTTTTTTTGGCGTGAAAGCCAGGTTTTTGGCGTAAAAGCCAGGTTTTTGGTTTTCAAAAAATGCAAGTATCGACTAAGAGTCGCCTCCCTGCTGAATGGTATTGCAAGTATCGATGGAATGTCGCCTCCTTGCTCATTCGGTTA
Organism: Camphora micrantha; assembly: GCA_003546025.1. NCBI lineage: Eukaryota > Viridiplantae > Streptophyta > Magnoliopsida > Laurales > Lauraceae > Camphora > Camphora micrantha. The sequence goes on along the minus strand of QPKB01000011.1, from coordinate 10,767,069 downwards.
CGAGTATCGATGGAATGTCGCTTCCTCGCGAAGTTGGGTGCAAGTATCGACTAAGCGTCGCTTCCCTGCTTTTTCTTCAAAAATTTTGTTATGCGGGTATCGATGGAATATCGCCTCCCCACGATTTTTGAAATTTGAGGTTTTTTCGAACCTTTGTTTTTTCTTTTGAAATTTGGGTTGTGGATATCAACTGGAATGTTGCGTCTCCACGATTTTTGAAATTTTGCAAGTATCAACGAGGTGTTGTTTCCTTGCAATTTTGAGGTTTTGGAAGTATCGAATGGGGTTCGCATCCTTCCAATGGGTTTTTGCGAGTGTCGACTTGACATCGCTTTCCCGATTTTTGTTTTTAGACACGAGGGTCGTAAATTTTGACTTAAAACCATTTTTGGCGGTAAAAGGTAAGGCGGACTAGGGTGGAAATTCCTAAGTCCTGAGTTTTATTTCAAACCAAGAATTTTGGGTTCAAGGATCGAAATCTTTTTGTTAAGTTTGGGAAGAGGCTCCTAAACTTGGATTTTTGGTTTTTGATTTTCTTTTGAACAATGAAACGATGAAAGTAAACATTGTTTTGAAAGTTCAACATAAAGATGAAAATTCCAAAAGGAGTGGGTTTGACGAGCAAGTACCTGGAAATAGGCTTTGGCCTTGCAGGCGTCGCTCTGACCCAGTGGAGGAAGTCTTCAAGGGTAGTACCGCTTTAAGAACTTGCCGTTGATGGGCAGCATACATCTATCACCTTCCATGTTTAGAAGTGCGTATGCGCCATTGGAGAAGACTTGGTCGATGATGAAGGGTCCCTCCCATTTTGGTTAAAATTTGCCTTTGGATTTGTGAGCGAAAACCATCGGCCTTTTCACTGCAAGAACCAAGTCACCCTTTTTGTGGGCGCGTTGCCTGACCTTTTTGTCGAAAGATCCAGCCATGCGTGCTTGGTAGAGCTCAATGCTTTGGAGTGCCTCGAGCCGCCTCTCATCGAGATTGTCCAGCTCTTGGAGTCTTAATTTGACATTGCTTTCTTGCGTCATGTCATTTTGTAGAGATACCCTTAAGGAAGGAATTTGTACCTCTAAAGGGACAACAGCTTTGCATCCATAGACCAAGGAGAATGGCGTGCTATGGGTCGGTTCTCGAACGGTAGTTCGGTAGGCCCACAAAGCTTCGGATAGTTTGTCGCCCCAGTCCCTTTTGTGGCTAGAAACCATTTTCTTGAGAATTTTGCAGAGTGTCTTGTTGAAGGCCTCTGCCAGTCCATTCGCCACCGGATTGTACGGAGTTGAAGGACAACTTTGGATTTTGTATTTGTCGCAGAACCTGTAGAATCTATGATCACGGAATTGTAGTCCGTTATCATGGACGAATCTTTTAGGTATGCCGAAGCGACAAATGATGTTGGTGCGCAAGAACTGAAGGACTGATGAGGTCTTCATTTCATTGAGCGCAAAAGCTTCTGACCACTTGGAGAAATAATCCGTAGCGGCGAAAATGAAGCGATGACCTTTGCTTGACGGAGGGGAGACAGGACCTACGATGTCCATACCCCAGGCTTCGAAAGGCCATGAAATTGCTGTAGGATGTAGCCATTCTGGAGGCATGTGGACATAGTCTCCATGAACTTGACATTGTTGGCAGCGTTTAGCAAATTGCATTGCGTCAGCTACCATGGTAGGCCAATAATAACCTAACCTTTTTATCTGATCGTAGAGCTTTGGACCAGCCTGATGAGCTCCACAAAGACCAGCATGAACCTCTTTGAGAGTTTCTTTAGCTTCTTGTTGTGATAAGCAGCGTAGAAGTACCCCATTGTAGGATTTTCTGTAGAGCATCTTTGAAGGAATGTCCAGATGAAAGTTTGGGGTTCGTCTTTGAACACTTACCCGTTCTTTTGGATCTTCAGGCAGGATTCCGAACATAATATAATCAATGAACGGATCCCTCCAGTCGCCGATCAGAGGTCTGAGGATGGAGATCCAACTTCCAACCAGTTGGTGGCACTCAGCAACTGCTTGGTGTGTATTGAGGGGAGGGAGAATCCTTCTCTCCCACACTGTAACTTGCATATGTTCTCCTTCTTGGACCGCCATAGAGGCGGCAAGTCCAGTCAGGGCATCTGCACGGATGTTTTCACCTCTACGAATGTGGGTGATATGACAGATGTCAAATTTTTGCTGAAGTGATTGTGCCTTGTTGTAATAAGGCAACAGATCAGGCTTCCTGATTTCAAATTTCTAATTCATCTGGTTGACGATCAGTTGAGAATCCCCGAAGGCTTCTAGCACTGTGATGCCGGATTCGAGGGCGAGTTCCAATCCTACAATCAGGGCTTGGTACTCAGCTGCATTGTTTGAACATGGTTCCAGTAGCGAGAAGGCGTGTGGAATCATGTATTTGTCGGGACTAACAAAGAGGATGCCAATCCCTGAAATTTGATTTCCTTTTTCACTTGTCCTGGTTGCACCGTCGAAGTACATATCCCAGGAAGCATTTGATAAGGAAGCCTCCACGTTGTAGACTGACTCGTCTGGGAGATCATCCCTGAGTGGAGAATCTTCAGGCAACGGATGCTCTGCAAGAAAGTCTACCAGAGCTTGACCTTTGATTGCTTTTTGTGGTACATACCTAATATCAAATTGTGACAGGAGGATAGACCATTTTGCCAGTCGGACATTAAGGGAATCTGCTTTTGTGACAAAGACCTTCAGGAGATTGATCCTCGAGATCAGGTATACTGTGTTGGACAGCAGATAGTGACGTAGCTTTTGTACAGCAAACATCACTGCAAGACATTCTTTTTTGACTGGAGAGTAGCGATGCGCTGCACCTACCAGCATGCGGCTGAGATAGTATAGAGCAGCTTCTTTTCCCTCGTGATTTCCTTGTGCAAGTAGAGCTCCCAAAGAGTGGTCGAGGCCTCTTGTGTACAAGATAAATGGTTTTCCAGTTGTGGGGGCAGCCAGTACTGGAGGTTTGGTCAGGTATGACTTGATGTCTTGGAACGCAGTTTCGCATTCAGCATCCCAGACAAAGTCCACGCCCTTTTTCATTAGGCGGGAGAATGGACGGCATTTCCCTGACAGATTGGAGATGAACCGTCGAATGTATGCCAATCTTCCTTGAAGCCCTTTTAACTGTCTCAGGGTTTTTGGGGATGACATTTCTAGGATAGCCTTGACTTTGATAGGGTCAAGTTCTATTCCCGCTTTCCGAACTACGAATCCGAGGAACTTACCCGATGATACATCGAAGAAGCATTTTAGGGGATTCATTCGCAGTTTGTGCCTGCGTAGTCGGAGGAAGACTTCTCGAAGATCTTTGAGATGGTCTTCTTTCTTTTTGCTTTTGACGGCAAGGTCATCAACGTAGCATTCGACCGTCTTATGCTGCATATCTTGGAATATCTTCATCATAGCCCTTTGATATGTCGCACCAGCATTTCTTAGACCAAATGGCATTACAGTGTAACAATACACGCCAAATGGGGTCCGAAATGATGTGTGTCTTTCATCTTCAGGATGCATTTTTATCTGATTGTACCCAGAGAAACCATCCATGAATGTCATCCGCTCGAATCCACAGGTGTTGTCGATCATCACCTCGGTATGGGGAGCGGAAATTCATCTTTAGGACATGCATTGTTCAGGTCTCTATAATCAATACAGACCCTGATCTGCCCATTTTTCTTTGTCACTGGGACGATGTTGGCCAACCATTCAGGATGCTGTTCCTCGCGGATGAAGCCAACGTTTTTGAGTTTCTGATCTCTTGTTCAATTTTGTCCATTATGTCAGGACGAAATCTTCTTTGGCCTTGTTTGACAGGCTTGATATCTTTTTGTAGATTGAGTTTGTGAACTGCTATTTTGGGGTCTAGACCAGGCATTTCAGCGTAAGACCATGCAAAACAATCAACAAACTCACGAAGAAAAGCGATATACTCAGGTAACTCATCATCCTTTATATTCTTGCTTATGAATACAGGACGTGGGCTATCTGGCGTTCCCAAGTCTATCTTTTGAACAAAATCTTCTGTTGGAAGACTTGAAGGCGGTTCCTCCTCAATATTTTCAGAGGCTCCCAACTCAACAAGACCTTCCGGAGTTTCAAAGGTTTTCTCAGACCAAGGCTGTGCTTCTGACCATGGGTCTTCTTGATCGGCACTCTTCTCAAGACTTGCTATGAGATGGTCCCAATCACCTGTTGAAACTGGATCGAAGTATGGCACTTCTTTTGGAGATGATGGTTCTTCTGGACCAGAAGACTGTGCATTTGTATCATTGGACAATTTCTCTTCATCATCAGAGAAATCGTACCAATTGGAAGAGCTTCCTGGATCCTTGACGGGTAATTCTTCAAAGAGATATCCAGGGAGATCGATATCTTCACAGACACGAGATGTTGAGGCTTCGTCGGCCAGACGACTTTGTAGCCTTTGGGTCAACTGTCTCATGGGAGCATCCGGGTCGTAGCCCAGTCCGTATGAAGACTTTTCTATATGACGATAGAGTTTCCAATCCTCCTGCTGGCCTTTTGTCAGGGTGGGCTCCAATGGTACGAGAATACCGTGGCCACCTCCCAAGCCGATTGGATTTCGAGCGTCATAGCCCATTTTCTTCATGATAGCTTGTGCCGTTGGACTATACAGGGATAGTTGTGGCATACCTTCGTTTTGGAAAGGCTCAAGCGAAGAGTTTGATGAAGAAGCCGCCGACCTGTGGAAAAAGATCGGCTTTTCTTTTGGTGAGGTTGTCGGAACAACGAAGGAAGCTGATGCTGGATCGCCTATGCCAGCAGGTGCCTCCAATGGAGTGAGAGCAGGTTGAGCTTGCTGAGTATCAGCTTGGCTTGACGAAGTGTCGTCTTCTGTCTCTGAATCCGAATCTGTGTCTTGCATAATAGACACAAAGGAGATGACGAACTTGCCCCCAGGCTTTTGTTTGGTCTTCTTCGCCTTGGTAGTGATCACCAGCGGCTTTGAAGACTTGAGGGGGACAACAAAAGGAGATTGGTTGATCTCCTCAGTTTTGCCGGATGGTTGATTTTCTTCCGGTGATTGCTGGGGAGCCTTGCCTTTATCTTTCTGGAGACTTTCGGCAAAGGATGCTGTTTCTTTCTCCTTTTCTTCGTTTTCATCTTTGTACATCTGCGAGTCTGCGAAATGGACTTCTTTGCCTTTGAAAGGTTTTTTTGTCCGCAAATACGCGATGTACCAAGCCGTCGTCGCCAACAAACTTGATGCACTGATGAAGAGTTGAAGGAACAACACCACTCTCGTGTATCCAGGGGCGTCCGAGAAGGATGTTGTAGCATGAGGGGGTCTTTATTGCATACACAGTGACTTCAGAGATAAGATCACCGATTTGCAACTTGAACCTAATCTTGCCGATAGGCCTCTGAGCGCTTCCATCGTATCCAAAGATAGACACGGATGTGTGACTCAGTTTGCTAGGCGGGATGCCCAGCTCTTCGAGTGCCGAAGTAGAGATGAGGTTGAGGGCAGAACCCGGATCAATCTGTACTCTGTGTATCGGCATCTCTTTGATGTACCCTGTAAAGTATAAGGGCCGGTTGTGCTTTGTTTCACCTAGTAGGAGGTCTTCCTTAGTGAAGGCGATAGTTGCACTTGCTGCTTTTTGAACTGAGAGGCAATCATTGCAAGATCCCTCAGTCTTCTTCTTTTCTCCTTTTGAGGAGGTATTTGATTTCTTAACCCTATAGTCCATTTCAATTTGTAGGACTTGTGGGGCATGCTTGTCGACATCCACATTCAGTCTTTGCAGTTCTGAAATGAGACTATCACGAGTTTGGGGAGACATTCGTAATAAGTCTAGGATGTGCAGACGTGCAGGTATGTGTCTAAAGTGCTCAATCAAGTCATACTTGAAAGCCTCCTTAGGGCCTGCATTTTCATTAATGTTGCCACTCGGGGCGCTTACATTCTGTCCCGAAGGATTTACATAAGAAGAAGAAGTTAGATTGTAGTTTTTGTGGTAATCCCGGCCAGAGCGGGTACCTTTACCAACTTCGAGAGCTTCTGGAGACGGTTCTTCATTCGGAAGTCCACCCTCTGGATTGAGGGGCTGATCCTTTTCATTTGCCGAAGATGCTTTCGTGTCAACTTTACCATCTTCAGTGATTGCATTGCATGGGGCATTTTCCGGGAACAAGTCCTGAACAGCATCCAGCAATTTGTCTTCTTTGTTTTCATTGGGTAGAGACGTCTTCAAGGTAGTCAGCCAGAAGAGGTATTTACTCTGAAGAGGTCTGTACTCTGATAGTGACAGTTTCAGAAGCTCTAGAGGCGCTGTCGTCTCGAACTATCGCATTGCAAGCAATAGGAAACATTTCCGTAACGGATTGTTGGGAGTCAGATTCGTCCTCTGATGTAAGGGGATCATCCACCCAGCAGTTTTCTTCATTTTCAGGAGTTACTGGAGGGGACTCCTGTAGATTTTCCCGGGACCACCGGTTCTGGATTGCGATGAAGCTGATTGATGTGATCTTGTCCTTGCTCTATGGCAAGACGCTGCAAGATCCTTGCATATTCTTCGAGATCAGGCATAGGGGCCAGATCTTCTTCTTCATCTACTCCTTGTAGTTCCTCCTGATCGGGTTCTACCGGAGCATTGGCAGGTGCTGTGTCAACAGCATTTTCCTGAACAACCTCTTGGTCTCCTTCATCATCAGACCAAGATCCCTGTGGTTGTAAAGGGTTATACCAGATCACCGGCATGAGGTGGGATTCGGGGATCCATTCCTCGTCAGAGAGGTATTCTCCTGTTTGGAGGGATTCCTCCCATTCATCGGTGTCACTGGCGGTGTCACTGGACTCGTACCCATCCATGGGGAATCCAACTACTGAATTGCAAGAGTATGATGCCCCCTGCATGTCTTCAGTCTTTAGTAGTGATGGCATGAAATCACCAAGGGTGAATTTCCTTGCCGGCCTCGAAGTCTCGGAAGGAGACTTTTCTGCTGCCCCCAGTGAAGGGGTAGGGGAAGTTTCTGTCTTTTCAGGAACTTCTTGTTTTGGTTGAGCTTTCTCCTGCTGTTTAAGCTTGCGGAGTTGTCTCCTGGCTTGCCTTCGCTGTCGAGCGGTCGGCTTTGTTTTGACGATCTCCCAGTTTTCATCTTCCAGGAGATCGGGATGTACCCATATGGGCTGTCCATCTGGTGTTGGGTACGGGACTAGCTCTTGGGATGTTTGAGCCATTTTTATCACCTTGAAGGAAGTAGTGACCTTCTTCTTTGGTGACTTTTGTGTTTGTCCATACGACACCATGTTGACGGAGGCAGACCCATAGTTTTTGTCAAAGGTGATGACTCCGTTTTTCCACATCTCGTTGATCTTTTCTCTCACAACGAAGCATTGGTTGAGAGGATGCGAGATCATCTGGTGGTATGGACAGTACCGGGGATCGTTGGTTTTGCCAACATCTCCTGGTCTTTTGGGTTCAGGCAGGGTGAGCTTCCCGTTTGCCAAGAGAGCCTCGAAGATTTCTTCGACATCTTCATCGAACGGGTATTTCTTTTCTACTCGTTCTTTGAAGGCATCAGAGAGTTCAGGTCTCTTACCTGCACCTTTGTTTTCAGCTTTCTTTGGTGGCTGCGGAGCTGACTTGGTTTGCACATTGAGAACCTCCTTTTTCTTTTGCTTCGAGGTTGCAACGGCGGTCGGCTCCTTCTTTGATGATTTCTGACTGCTGAGGTCTTTGATCACCGTCTCAGCCTCCATAGATGCTTCTAGGAGTTCTCCCAGATTCTTTGATTTGTTGCCGATAATCATGGAGCGTATTTTTGCTCTCATGTTGTTACGGCAGATGTCGACCAGCGACGCTTGTGGCAGTACGTCTGAACATTTGTACGCCATTGCCTTCCATTTGTGAATGTAGTCGTATGTCGACTCATTCTCTCCCTGTTTTAGGCTGCAGAGTTGAGCCATAGTCACAGGATGATCCTCACCTTTGAAGTGAGTTAGGAAGCGTGTCTCCATCATGGCCCAGTTTTGGATAGAGTCCTCCTGAAGAGTGGAGTACCAATCAAAGGCCGTACCTTTTAGGGTACTTGCGAAGAGACGGATCTTGAGGGCGTCTTGATCCGCGATGGCTCCCGTCAGGATCTTGAAATGGATGACATGTTGTCTGGCCGAGCCCTTCCCCGTATATGTTTGGAGAGTGGGCTGTTTGAATTTGGTAGGAAACGGTACCGAGTCCATCCATAAGGGATATGGCGGCTTGATTCCGTGTTCCTTTAGTGAATCCTCTTCCTTTGCTTTGGCGAGGATATCGTCAACGTCCTTCTTGGTAAGGGCGCGTGACTCATTTACCTCCTCTTTGTGGTGACTTTGAGGAGCTTCATTTTCATTATTCAGTGGACGTTGGAGGGTAAGAAGTAAGTTCTCTATGAGAGCTTCTATCCTCTGCTGTCCTTGCTCCAGCTGCTGGATGCGTGCTGCTACGTCATCTTGCGGCGGAGGCTGCTCAGCATTTGTGACCAAGACGTTCATCCTTCGAGAGTCGAATGAGGATATCGTCTTGGTGACTGAGCTGGAGCTCATTCTTTTGGATGAAGAGCTCGAAGAGTGATTGCTCCGGTGTCCTTGACTTGAAGGAGTGGGAGAATCTTCTCTATGTCTTCGCGCCCGGGAGACGCTGCGAGTCACCGGTCGCTTGACATGGATTTTTGTTGCTGACTTCTGGCGCTTTCTGGTTTTGCCAACCATATGGACAGTAGCAACTTGGTTGGGTGCTTCTTTTTCGACCCATTTTTGAGAGACCTGGAGCGTGGAGTGCTGAGCTCTTTGCTTCTCTAGTCTCTTTTGCCGATACGCCGCGCGGCGACGCATACGACGAGCGATTTGAGCTTCAGTTAGCTCGGGCTGTGCTCTAGCCACGAAGGAGGTGGTCCCTCGCGCGCAGCAGCCGAGCTTGTCTTCTTTGTAATTTGGTAAGGACAGGATCTGGATGCGGTCCTTAGCCTGTCACAGCGAAGCTTTAAATTCGGCGAGCTCGGCCCCTGTTGAGATGAAGGGCCGAGTTGCAGGAATACAGGCCTTGACAGGTTCTTGCTGAGGCCTGATGATGCACGACTTGATCTTGGGCTTATAGGAATAAGCCGGCTCGTGCTGGGTAGATTTTGTTTGGTGGAGGGCTGGTTTTTCCTCTTTCGTGTACGAGAGAGGGTAGAACCGGTTCTCCTTGAGCGGGGCCAGGTATGCTGGCCTTGCAGATCTTTGGGACCTTCTTTGTTTTGGAGAAGGTCTTGGAGACCAAGTCTTGAGGTAGACCTGGTTTCTTGGAGGCTGAGGTTTCGCGGGGGTGTCACGAGCTTCAGTCTTCTTGGCGGTTGCCCTTGGTGTCACGGCAGTGACGGGCCCAGGGGCGGTTCTCTGCTTCTTGGCAGGAGTTGTTTCTTCTGTGGGAAGTGGGAAAGGTCCCAGCGACCCGAAGATGATGGACCGGGGAGAGGAGGTCGACCCGGTGTCTTGTGCGTTGCCGAAGGAAGTGACACTTCGGCCGCTGGCAAGGCGCTTAGAAGCGCATTTGTTTTGCTTCTCTTGAAGCATCAGCTGGTACTTGTTCTCATCGAAGGTGATTGTCAGCGAAGCTGCCATTGTTAGTTTTTGAAAAACCTTTCTGAAACAAGACCGGATCCATTAGTAATCACAAGAATGTGGTGATCATAAATGGAAATAAACTATGGTTTTTTTCTTTTCAATTTGCTCGAGGGGACAAGGCCCGGCCCAAGCAAGATGAAGAAGGCAAAAAGCCATAGAGTATACAATTGTTCTAAACGCAAGTATGAAAGACTCAGAGTGAGCGTTCCAGTGACTGCTAGAAGCAATTGTGAACCTTAATTCAGATTACCGAGGAGCGAAGCTCACTCGAGGTAAAATGATATAAGGTTGGGAGTACAAATGTGTCGGTCGCGAATACAGTAGACCCAAGAGGGCGTACTAGCACCGCTAGGCACAGATGTTGTAAATCGCATCCTTGAAATGGACACGAGATGGGATTTTTGAAAGGTCAAGGTTGGGTTCATAAAGGAGAGCAAATGGCACTCCGATCCGAAAACGTGCTCAACATTTCTGCGAGCACAGAGTCCGAAAGGGAAATAACCAGAATTTCTCGAATCTGGACCCAACAATGACGGAAGTTTTTTTTTTTGAAAAGTCAGGATCAGATTCATCAAAGAGAGCAAATGACGTTCCAACCCAAACACGTGCTCAACATTTCTGCGAGCACAGAGTCTGGAAAGGAAGAGATCAAATTTTCTCGACTTTGAATCCAAACGTGACGGAAGTTTTTTTTTTTTTTTTTTTTTTTTATTGAAGATTTTTGGAGAGCAAATGATGTTCCAATCCAAACACGTGCTCAACATTTCTGCGAGCACAGAGTCTGGAAAGGAAGAGATCAAGATTTCTCAAATTTGAACCAAAAATCTATGAAATTTTTTTTTTAGGGTTTGAGAATACATCGAGTTCTCACGATTCGTTCTTATGAAACCAATATTGATAGATCAGCCCCCAGGTAAGGGTAGGATTACTTAATGAACCCGTTTGGAGGACCCTTACCTAGAACAGCCTAGCTGTCTCCACACTCTGGACAAGGCTTTTCTTAGATCAACGTCGATTAAAGAACGCAATCGATAAAACTTTCGTGTTCTCAAGTGATTCCCCGTTGTTTTTTTTTTTTTTTTTTTTTTGGTGGATTCATCAAAGAGAGCGAATGGTCCGTTCCCCGTCTGAACAGGGGCTCAAACATTTTCTGCGAGCCCTAAGTCAGAAAGGAAAAGAAAACCAAAATTTCTCAAATTTGGATCCAAAAGAAAGAAATTTTTTTTTTGAAAATCTGACAAAAATCTGACAAGTTTGAAATCAGATTTCTCAAATTTTTTTTTTTTTTTTTTGGTGGACTCATCAAAAGAGAGCGAATGGTCCGTTCCCCGTCTGAACAGGGGCTCAAACAATTTCTGCGAGCCCTAAGTCAGAAAGGAAAAGAAAACCAAAATTTCTCAAATTTGGGTCCAAAAGAAAGAAGTTTTTTTTTTTGAAAATCTGACAAGTTTGAAATCAGATTTTTTTTTTTTTTTTTGGTGGACTCATCAAAGAGAGCGAATGGTCCGTTCCCCGTCTGAACAGGGGCTCAAACAATTTCTGCGAGCCCTAAGTCAGAAAGGAAAAGAAAACCAAAATTTCTCAAATTTGGGTCCAAAAGAAAGATTTTTTTTTTTTTGAAAATCTGACAAGTTTGAAATCAGTTTTTTTTTTTTTTTTTTGGTGGACTCATCAAAGAGAGCGAATGGTCCGTTCCCCGTCTGAACAGGGGCTCAAACAATTTCTGCGAGCCCTAAGTCAGAAAGGAAAAGAAAACCAAAATTTCTCAAATTTGGGTCCAAAAGAAAGAGTTTTTTTTTTTTTTTTTTTTAAAAAAATCTGAAAAGTTTGAAATCAGATTTTTTTTCGAACTCATCAAAGAGAGCAAACGGTCCCTTTCCCAATCTGAAAACGTGCTCAAACATTTCTGCGGGCACTGAGTCCAAAAGGGAGGAGATCGAGATTTCTCAGATCTGAATTCAAAGAACAAGAGAAGATTATTTTTTTTTTCGAGAAGGAGAAAGATTGGAAATAGACTTAAAGAAAGAAATTTCCAAACAAAAAAAATCCCATCTCATGTTTTTTTTTTTTTATGCAAGATTCAACATTGGCAACCAACTAGAAAGGTGCCAAAGAATCTAAGTTCATGTTCTCAAATGAACGTGTCCCACCGGGTGTGCCAGCTTGATGGACCCGATTCCTTCCTCTCTCCCGCTGCCTCCGCCCCGGGTCTTTCGGGGTGCGGCGGAGGGGAGGAGAAAGAAAAGGTAAAGGGTTTCAACATCTTTTTTTTTTTGTACGGGTATGCCAATTTCACTTTTCTACTTGGAATTTAGAAACGGTGATCAGAAGATCCACCTTCACAAGTAGAAAGGGGAAATGAAACTTTTTCTAGTTTTCCATTGCACACATATTTAAGAAAAGAGACAGGGTTTTTTTTGAATGCCGTGAAAGGCGATTTCATTTGTTGCCGTGAAAGGCGATTTTGCCGTAAAAGGCGATTTACAAGTCTCATCCATTATGAAAGACAAGAATTGTGATTTTTGTCTCTAAAAGAAAAATAAAGTACAATAGAAATCAAGAAAAAGGAATCTGACTTCTCATTCGATTGTGGGGACACGTTCAGATCGACGGTCGCGAGTCATGTATGGGCTCCTCCATCGTCCATGCAGATGAGAACACGATGCTTGGATTCTTGGCTCGGCTTTCTAACCTCAGATTTTTAAAGGACAAAGACCAAGAGAAGGTCTTATATCCGATAAAAAGCTAAGTAAACGGGCTGAAAAGCCACGTTTTAGCCATGTTGGTAGAAGAAGGGAGGTCCTTGGGGGGGTGGCCCCCCAAGGGTGCTTCAATCACCTTGTAGTTGCTCTTGCAGCAGAGTTTCTTTTCTTCAAATTGGCAGAGGTTCTTCTGATTTCTCTGGATTTTCCGGGATTTTCCGAGCAAATTTTTCTCTCTGGGCCTTCTCCTTGGAAAAGCCCTCCTATTTATAGGCTTTTGGTGGCCATTAGGAGGTTTTATGAGCATTTAATACATTAATGCTCATAAATGGGAGGAGTTACAAGTTTTAAATGATTTGTTTTGTAACTCCTTTTTCCTTGAATTTGATTGGTCGATGGAGATTAATGAGCCTTTGATTGCATTTAATCTCCATCATGGGAGGAGTTTCGTGGCTTTAATGCCATAAATCATTGGATTTGTAACTCCCATTTGCTTGCTTTTGATTGGGCCGTTCAAAATAATGAGTTAATGACCGCATTAACTTGTCATAAAATGGGTCATTTATTCTCATTAATTGGCCGCCAAGTCGCTTTGAAGAGTCGCGGGCCGCGCAGTGTCTTTTGGAATTCTTCTCGCGATGATCGCCGATGGATCCACACATTGTTTGATGTCCGGATGGCGATGAAAATTTCAGACATTGATTGATCTCAATGTGCCGGCACATCCGTCCTGTCGATTTCACGATCGGGCGGGCAGAAAGTGT
>QPKB01000011.1:10741163-10753891 GCA_003546025.1 Camphora micrantha | reverse complement strand
CAATGCAGCGGAAACAGAACAAAGCAAACTAGCAAATAGATCTACCAATGAACACACCATAAGAAGGTAGGCACAATTTTTAGGTGGAAACCCTATCCAGGGAGAAAAAGCACGATTTGAAATCAAACACTATTGAGCGATGACAAGATATACTCACAACTCACTTTCTCAGTCATTTTGTCGACCTAAAGACTTTAGTTGTTCTTGCACAACTTCTCTTGTTGCCACGACTTTCCCGCCGCTCAGCGCTCCCTGTACTTAATCCAACAATACCATGTGAACCACGATGAACAAATCTTCTAGAAAGAAGTAGATACAACAAACATTCTAGTGCAACTCTTCAGGACAACCTCTCAACAAAGACTCTAGAGAACAAGGAATCTCTATTAGTGTTTTCTCACCTCAGATCAAAGGGAGAAACAACTTCTTTTCTTACTTAGGGTAAAGAGAAACACCATTTATATAGCATTGTGCATTAGGGTTAGAGCACAATCAAGACTCAAACATGGAAATCCCGATCTCAAAAGGAAACAAATCCGCGCAGCTGTCCTAGAAGATTTCTGACATCCAATTGATCGAGTATATGATCAGATCGATCGGATCATAACTGTCTCCTAGTCATTTTATGTCAGCGCTTCTTAACTGAGAAGGTTTTCACATCCGATCGACCGATCAACATCCGATCGATCGAGCCTCGTGAGTTCACCCGGATTTCTTCTTATTTTCTTCCTTTTTTCGCTTCAGTTCTTCGTGTGCCACAACCATATAATCCATTCTAAAATAAATAGAAAACAAACAACTCAATGGATGCAGAGTTTTGTTCAACTCATGAATTAGCCAACACAATGAAAATCCTAACACACTTTGTTTGAAACCAAATAATTTAAATACTTGGATAATTGGATACCCATAGTTAGGATCATGGTTTGGTCTTTGAATGAGGAAAATAGTAGTTATGGACTTACAAAAACTTCACAAATTGAAATGTTTGGCCCACCAGGATGTGGACTCAACTCAATAAATGTTAGTCACTGGGAAATTTAGTACTTCGCTTAGGACTTATTTGTGAAATGAACATATTCCACTATCTATATATGAATTCATGCATCTATACGAGAGAGGAATCCCACAGTCCTAACCCTCGCAGAAGAACTCGAAATCCTTTCCATTGAGAAAATATAATTCATTTATCCTTTTCCACAAAGGAAATGTGTACCACCAAACAATATAACAATGGTTTACATGAAATCGAAGTAATTATCCTCTCTTTCAGGGAATCCCCTTGTCTTATAGGTGTTCCCCATTTTAAAGAAAAAAAAAAAAAAAAAAAAAACTGGGACGACCTCTGCTCTATATGTTCTTGTTGGCGTCGCACCTCTCAAAGTTAAAAAGAAAAAAAAAACAGAAAACAAAATCGGGATGACGAACCCCGTTTGTAAGGCCGAAACTACTGTTCCCTTTATCATGCAACGGCCACCTACAATGAATTTTTGGATAAAATCCTATTTAAAAAACACACCAAATAACAAAAGACACTCTAACAAAATGGGAGCAACCTAAAGTCCACAAGCCCATTACGAGTCGGCTCTACACGTTCGCAAACCTTTATCCGAAAAAATAATCCACCAACCCAATATGTATGTACCTTTGTCTTATTTAAATGATTAAATTTAAGGAGGAATTAACAATCACCAGAATATAGGAGTTTTGACCTATTGGTTCACCTCATCACCAAAAAAAAAAAAAAGCATTAGCTCCTTCTCCAAATCACTTGCTGCTAGTAATGGCCATAGAAATAACCAACACCGACACCTTGAAACCATCTTCCTCTTCACCTCCTCTACCTCCCTTGGACACCCACATACCCCTCACCATCTTTGACAGAGCTGCCTTTGACCTCCATGTGGCCATCATCTACTCCTTCCGACTACCCATGCCCTCCAACCAGGCCATGATACAAAAATGTACATTTGAAAAGTATGTATGATTGATCCCTTGTGGATTTCGTCTTAACTTCGGTTAATTCGGAGTCGATGAGAGTAAGTATGATGATCTCACGACCCAGGATTAGCCCTGAGTAATTCAATCTCGGGCTCGGGTCATGAGAACCTTACACTAATTTTTTTTTATCTCCATTTGCTTCAAAACTTTGAGATGTTATCCACGCATTCCTTGATGATTTTGAGCTAGATATGGAGCTTTAGATTTTTTGATAAACAAGAAGTGGGGACCACGAAAACATGCACACTTTTGGATTCAAATGGTGTCTAATTCACTTGATTTTTGTTTGTTGAGTGTAGAAATGTCTCAACATGATTTAAATGACTCATCCTTGTGTTTTTGATTGATCCGTTTAAATCATTTGATGGTCGAAGTGAATTTTGAGCACTGATTTGACTTTGTCAGCCTTGTTTAGAGTCTAGTCTTTTGGGATTTGCTTTGTAGACCTTGTTTGTGGCATATCCTTTTCTGATCTATCTATCTTGAGTTTACTTTGTAGACCTTTTTTTGTGGCCTATCCTTCTGGCATTGAATTTTTTATGTGCTAATAATTGGTTTTCCCTTGGGGCATATCCATGAGAAACTCTCTGATTTGAGGTTAATCCACAGCCCTTGAAAACTATTAGCGGATCGTTTTGAGATTACCGAGATGAGCGAATGTGAGATTCCATGGGGTTCATCCCTTTCTGGACCGGAGACGAGGGAACGAACACTTTTCTTTTGTATACGGGTATGCAAAATTTTCTTTTTTACTTGAAAATAACAAGCGGTGATCCGCAGATCAACCGTTTCATGTAGAAAAATAAAATAGGATTTTTCTAACATATATTGCATACGTGTTAGTTAAGAGACATAATTTGAACTTTTAATGCTGTGAAAGGCGAATTTCATTTGTTTGCCATTAAATCTGTCGTTTTTGCCGTGAAAGGCGATTTTTGGTACTCTGAAAGGTGATTTACAATTCTCATAAAGAAAATGACAACACATGTGATTTTTTTGTGTCTCTTTAAAAATACAAATACAATAATTAAGAAGAAAGAAAAGAAGATCTGACTTCTCAGGAGATTGGGGGGACTCGTTTAGATTGATGGTCGCAAACCATGTTTGGGCTTCGCTGTCATCCCTCTGATGACAACAGTAGATGGTTTTGATTCTTTTGATGAGGCTTGATCCTCAAATTTTTAGAGAACAAAGATTGAGGATGGATCTTGTATCCAATATAAATCATAGTAGATGTGCTAATGAGCAGCATCTAAGCCATGAGGATAGAATGAGAGCGCCTCGGGGCTAGGACGAACCCCCAAGGGTCTTTAATCACCTTGTGGTGGTGGATGTTGCAGAGCTTCTTCTACGAAGGAGGGACCGTCATAGGAGTATAGTGGTAACCTTGGAAGTGCGTAACAAAAAAAAAACCCATACCTTGGAATGGTGGAAATGATCTTCTTTTATAGGCTTTTGGTGGGCATGTGGGGATTTTATGGGCCTTAAATGCATTAATGCTCCATGATTTGAGGAGTTATACATATTGAATTTATAGTCTTGTTACTCCTTTTATAACTCGTTTTTTCTTGAATTTTGATTGGCCGTTGGAGAATAATGGGTCATTATTCGCATTTAATCTTCATGATGGGATGAGTTACATTGTTTAATACGATAATTGAGTTGGCTTGTAACTCCCATTTCTTAGATTTTAATTGGGCCGTCAATGATAATAGGTAATTAACCACATTAATTTATCATAAAAATGAGTCATTAACCGCATTAAGTGGCCGCCGAAGTGCTTGAAGAGTCGTGGGCTATGGCATCACTTTTGAAATTCTACGCGCGACGTAGTAAGCCTTGATAGCTGACATATTTCATATATCAATTGTTGTTGGATGATTACTCAATTTCAAACATTGATTGTTGTCGGTGGGCCAATGCCATCCGTCCCGTCGATTTCTCGATCGATCGGTCGGACATAAGGTATGTTTTCTTGGTTGGTCGAAAGATGATTTCGAGGTGTCCGATGACAAACCCAAGATTTTGATGGCCAATCTGTGATGTTCTCAAAGAACAAAAGATTTCAACCCAGAAAATCACAGAGGCCAAACGGCTCGAAAAGTAAAAATGACCCAAAATGGGTTTACGCGGAAATTTGGTGACCATGGGGTTGTTTTGCCCGATTGGTCGCTTTTTTGGCTCTTTTTTTATTTTTATTTTTGGCATATTTTTTATGGTATTTTTGTACAATTTTTGGCATGATTTCCTTATAGAAAACTTAAACGAGAACCCGTATAAAAAAAGGAGAAAATTTTCTGATTTTTCGGGAAAGACGAAGACTTTATGGTGTAAGGGTGCCGATTTGTCGCTAAAAGCCAAAACTGGGTCAAAAGGTGTCGAAATGACCTGAGATTGAGTTGAATCTTTGAAAGAAAAGAAATAAGACCAACTAAGGCTTTTGGTTGAACTTCGAAGCCGTTAAAGGTCTTGTCGCTAATAGACTTAACTCAGTTGCAAAGGAGATGTCGCGCTTTGATGTACGGTCAAATGATGTCCAATTGATCTGAGAATTGATAAGGAGCCTTATGGAACCATTTTAAGATGATCCATCACTTTGATTTGCAAATCATGGTCCCTAGGGGCTCCGCCGCTAGGATACCTCGTTTAGCTACTAGGAGGCCAATTTGATTCAAATGATATCGAAACGACCTGAAACTTGATATGTAGTCCCTTAGAAGTATTTTGATACGATCCAAACTCTTGCTTGAAGAGTGATGATTTTGGCGGTCTACACCATCAGGAGGCCTGATTTTGCTTTTTGAATGTTGATGTTAGGTCAAACGATGTTGGATTAACCTAATAGTTGACATAGAGCCTCTTGAAAGTATTTTAAGATCATCCACCGGCTTTGATTGGAGATTTGGTGTCTTCGATGCTATTATAGCCGGAAGGGCCGACTTTGTCGCAAAGAGAACGCGAAAATTGTATTTTGCGCCATATGGTGTTAGAATATCCTGAAATTTGATGTAGAGCCTTCTATTGATATTTTGAGACCAGTTGTGTGCTCAATTTTGTGTAACAAGGTCTCCAGCTTTACTGTCATCGGGAGCTCCTATTTGGCTGCTAGAGGAGTGAAGTCAGGCCAAATGATGTTCGTATAAAAATTTGCAAAGTTAAAATTTTAGAGGCATATAAAAGAAAGATAATTTTACTGGAAAATTCATCGTCGGTGGTCGTTCCACGAGAAAGGGAATAGTAGTTCGGGCAGCACAAAAAAAAGGTATGTCAAACTATTTGAACTTTTTTTTATAACTTTGAGAGCAGCGACTCTAGCGTCACTCGTATCTAACGGGAGTAACGATAGCTTCGCTCGTCGTCCCCCGAACCTTTTAGTTTCACAACATACCCTTTCAAGTCTCTGTCTAAGGACCTTCCAGCTCTCTACACCTATTTATAATCTTTTTTAGCAAATGGGTTTTGTTTGTTTCTCTCTTCTTCCTCTTCTTCTTATTTTTTTATCAATGGGTTGATGTTTGAAACAAATAGCTTTGATCGAAAGTTGGAAGGGGCAATTTTGTTTTGGTTTAAGAAATGTGTCTTTGCTTGCTGGAGGCTATGATGGATTGTTTTCCATTATTTATACTTTTTTTTATCTTTTATGAATGGATTGTATGTTTCTCTTTCTAGATCAGTGGGTTTGATATTTGTAGCATATTACCACTGATTGACATTTGGAAGGGGAGGTTTGGTTTGGTTTTTGAAATGAGTTCTTGCAGGAAGCTTTGAGTCCTAACACCCGACCGTCTTCTTGGCAGATGAATGGGTCGCAAAGATCTAGTTCTTCTATCAACTTCTTTAGTTTCAATTTATCAACTCCACCTCCCAAAATTGCATCTTTTGGAGAAATCTCAAGAACTAGGACATGAACACCACCCTCAAGCTTACCTATTCATTTTCGATTTTGGTGGTGGGTTTGGGTTCCGTCGATTCGCGAAATCAAAGGAGATAGTCTTGAGCACAAATAGGCAGATTTGCAATGGTCTCACCGTCGGAGAAAAAATACCGTCGCCGCTCACAGTAGCAGCAACATGGCCGTAGAAGAAAGGGACGACCTCATTTCTATCCGCTCTTGTTGGCATCACTCCTCTCAAAGTTAAAAAAAAAAAAAAATAGAAAATAAAATCGGGACGACGAACCCCGTTTGTAAGGCCGAAACTACTATTCCCTTTATCGTGCAACGGCCACTTAAGATGAATTTTATGGTAAAATCCTATTAAAAAAAACTCCAAATAACAAAAGACACTCTAACAAAATGGTAGCAACCCAAAGTCCACAAGCCCATTAAGAGTCGGCCCTACACGCTCGCAATCATTTATCCAAAAAAAAAATCCCCACCAACCCAATATGTATGTACCTTTGTCTTATTTAAATGATTAAATTTAAGGAGGAACTATCACCAAAATATAGGGGTTTTGACATATTGCCACATTAGATTTTATTTTCCCAATTTCATGATTCAAATTTACATAATGTCACCAGAGTCGTTTGACTCTGGTCAACACTCTTGTTTTAACTTTTTTTCACTGTATCCCATGATATCTTGAGATTTATTAATTTCTGTATCATATGTTTTTTGCAACTAGTGAAGAAATTTATTTTTTATAAAATACAAAATCTGACATTTTGTGAAAAGTAAATACACATTTGATCACCATTTCTCAGATTTTTATCATTTGGAAAAAAATCTCTCTAAGATGCACATAAATGCCATGATATCATGGGATCCGGACCAACAAATTAAAAAAAATTTAAAAGTTGACCAGAATCAAACGACTCTAGTGACATTTCCTGAGGTTTGGTCATGAAATTGAAACACCCACGCCCCAAACCTCCCTACAGGGGTGCACAAAAAATCCGTCGATCCGTAAATCCAATCCGATTCGATTTGATCTGTGGATTTTTATCCGATCCGAAGGGAAACGGATTGGTGATGAATTGAAAATTTTGTAATCCGTTAGCAACGGATCGGTGGCAGATTTCACCATTAATCCTCGGATTCAATCCGATCCGATCTGTTGACATTAAATATAAATAAAAAAACATAAGGGGTCTAAATATAAATTAAGATGTCTAAATATAAAATAAAAAAATTTAAGAGGGCAAAATGTAACCCCAAAACCGTACCCTCGTTCGTGGCTTCATCTCCCAAACCCATTTTCTGCACTATTTTGTTCCATGTTCTTGCACTCTATTGTTGATTAGATCTCTTTTGGTTGTAATATAGATAAAAACAACTCTCTATATTGATCAATTGGTAATTTGCATTTGTAATTTGTAATTTTTTTGTGGATTGTTAACTTGTACGCTGAATTTTTTTACAACATGTTTTGATATATTTTTTTTATTAACATTAGACTGCATGGATTAATCCGATTCGGAATTTAGCAGCCATGGATTGGTGAAGAATTCCAAATCCGTCAATCCGTAGCTACCAGAATGGTGACGGATTTTTTTTCAATTCGCACCAATCCATTTCGTGTACACCCCTGCCACCCCATGTCAAAACCCCCTCCCCAACCCCACAAATATATATATATATATATATATATATATATATATAAGTCCCACTATTTTCCGCATTTGAAGAAGTCAACAAAAGTACCTAGTGAGACTACTCGGAGAAAATAAAAAAATATCAAGCCCGCAATCCATTATCCGAAAGAGAATCCACCAACCCAATATGTATCTACCTTTGTCTTATTTAAATGATTACAAGGAGTAACTATCACCAAAATATATCAGTCCCTCAATTTTCCGCAATTGAAGAAGTCAACAAAAGTAACTAATGGGACCAGGTGGAGAATGTTAAAAAACAAGGCAAAATATATTAGTACCTCAATTTTCCGCAATTGAAGAAGTCAACAAAAGTAACTAATGGGACCAGGTGGAGAAAGTTAAAAAACAAGGCAAAAGTCACTGAATATTTCCATGGATGAATTAGTCTCCACCCACCGCTCTACACTTGTCTATTTAAACAGAATGCTATTGGAGACCTCATCATCACACAAAATAAGCATTATCTCCTTCTCCAAATCACTTGCTGGTAGTAATGGCCATAGAAATAACCACCACCACCACCTTGAAACCATCTTCTTCTTCACCTCCTCTCCCTCCCTTGGACACCCACATACCCCTCACCGTCTTTGACAGAGCTGCCTTTGACCTCCATGTGGCCATTATCTACTCCTTCCGACCACCCATGCCCTCCAACCAGGCCATGATAGAGGGCCTCTCAAAAGCACTCCACTACTTTCCACACCTTGCCGGAAGAGTATCCCTCGACGACCAGTGTCGCCCATGTATCATTCTAAATGATGCAGGCATCCGTCTAGTAGAAGCCCGTGTAGACATGACCATATCCGAGCGTCTACCTTTTGACCCATCACCCGAGCTTCGCCAACTGCACCCATCAATCCATTGCACTGAAGAGCTGCTACAAATTCAACTCAACCGCTTCTCCTGTGGTGGGCTGGTGATCGGCCTCACTGCACACCATAGGATCGCCGATGGGCAGTCGATGAGCTCTTTCTTCCTTGCATGGGCTAGATTAGTTCGGGGCCTTGACGTTGACCCACTTCCCTACCATGACCGAGGTTCCATTTCGATACCTAGGAACCCACCTCACTGCGAATTCAACCACCAGGAGATTGAATTCAGACAAGATGACTCTCCTTCTCTCAACCCAACTGCATCCTCGTCATCTATCGAGAACATCGTCGTTCATTTCTCTGCAGACTTCATAAACAAGATAAAAAAACAAGTAATCGATAACAGCTCCGGCCGTCGCTATAGCACTTTCGAGTGTCTCTTGGCCCATTTGTGGAAGAAGGTGACAATTGCTCGTGGGCTACACCATGAAGAATTCACCCAGGTGAGGGTGGCAGTGAATGGCCGAGCGCGAATGAAGCCATCAGTGCCAATGGAATTCTTCGGCAACCTGGTGCTTTGGGCTTATCCAAGGCTGAGAGTAGGAGATCTTGTGGATGGGAGCCATGCATTCATCGCAAAAGCAATCCATAGTGCGGTGGCACGGATCGACAATGCGTATTTTCAGTCATTCATTGATTTTGGAGAGTTGTACAGGACTGAAGAAAGAGAGGAGATGGCCGCGACTGCACCCGATATCGGAAATTCCCTTTGCCCGGACATGGAAGTAGATAGTTGGTTGAGGTTCCAGTTTCATGACCTTGATTTTGGTGGTGGTGCACCTTGTGCTTTCCTTCCTCCGAACTTGCCTGTTGAGGGTTTGCTTATCTTCGTGCCCTCCTGCAAAGAGGAAGGTGGTGTGGATGTGTTCATGTCTCTTTTGCCTGACCATGCTGACCATTTCAAAGAGATATGCCACTCTTTGGAGTAGGGCTCTGTTTCAAATTCTTTTTTGTTGTGTTAAAAGTTTGGTTTGTTCAAGTAATATGTTAATATTATTATCAATATAAGCTCTTTCTGAAACCTTTGAGAGATTTTAGGGTTTATATAAGGGTTATGATTAATGTAAAAGGTGATTGTACCTTCATTTTAAATGATATGTCAATGTTATGTAGAACAAAATATTTTGAAATTACAGTCGATGAGTTAAGAGGAGTTCCTCCAAGATAAATTATAATATATAATAATAATAACTTGGCCCCGCTTGTATAATTTATTTGGAGACACTTAGATGCATTTCAATCAAAAGGCTCAAGGGATGAGAAAGTTAAGAATGTGTATAAAAGTTGGCCCAATATCACTTCAGTTTGAAATTTTCGTGTCATAAGTTTACTAATTTTATTACAAGGACCTTTTTGTTATAACTCAATTTAGTAGTTTAGGTTGATTGTATCAATGTCCAGATGGAGTCAGCGCCGAGTCACAATAATTAAATCGACCAAACATGCGTTCCATTTCAAGAGTAGACAGAATTTCAATTTTTCAAAAAAGTGAAGACAAAATGCTTTTACCCATGAGATTTGGTTGATTGCCACTGGTTTAGAACAAGATTAGGTAGCATGATGAATTGACTTTATCTCACCAAATCCCAAAAAACTTGTAACGCCACAAGATATAAGGTCGTTTATGTCATGCCTGTGGCCCACCTTCAAATTCATGGTCATTTCAAAACTACTTCCACATAATAAATATTTTAATTGTAAATGAGGTACATACAAGTCCATGACCTCAGCAGACAAGCATCTCATGGACCCCTTTGAATAACCTCACCCATGGCAGACACATAATTTTTCTTTTCTTTTTTTTTGGAGAATCCAGAATTTTCATCTGGAATTTGAAGGCAGATCAAGAATTTTATTCCTTTTTGATCGGTTTTAGAAGGAAACCAGGTGCAGGGAACTGCCCACAAAACCATATGTGTGGGTCGTCCCTGCCCCTGGATGAGATAGTCCTGTTAAGTGGCCATCAATCCTTGCACGTGTAGCCCAAGGCAACCATAGCGTTCTTGGAAAATCCGGATCCGCAGAGCCACTTCTCGCCAGCAACTATTACCTAAAGCACCAGCAACATTGCGATTGTCTGAACTCAGAGAACTGTTGTTGGAAAGACCTTATCCACACATTGAAAAAACATGTGTGCCTTTTTTGACAATGATTACTAATGCCATTGGGCACCAATACATACACGTGAACTAAAGGGGTGTTGCATGCATTCACATCGTGAGGAACAACTATTACCTAAATCCCTTCAATGGGGCTGAAGCTTATTATGCGGACCGATGCCCGCTTCTATATAAAATCCTAACGCACTTTGTTTCAAACCAAATAATTTAAATACTTGGATAATTGGATACCCATAGTTATGATCATGGTTTGGCCATTGAATGAGGAGGGAAAATATTAGTTATGGACTTACAAAAACTTCACAAATTGAAGATGCACTACTAGATTATGTTCTTTTGGCCCCGTAAAGAGCAGGCGGCCGCTAAAAGTAGCATTAGCGGCCATCACATCGGTTGCTTAAATACTTGATATAAACCGCACCCCCCCCCTACCACTTTTCATTTTCACTTAGTTTCCTTCCCCAAATTTTTTTTCCCCTCCCGCGCTCTGCCCTTCCGCACCAGCGACGCTACCGCCTACCCTCCCGATTCTCTCTCCCTCTCCCTCTCTCTATTTGTCTCTCCCTCTCCCTCCCTCCCTCTCCATCTCTGTCTCTATTTCTCTCCCTCTCCCTCTCACTCTGCACTTTGCCCACTCTCTCTCTCTCCCTCTCTATTTCTCTCTCCCCCTCCCTTCCTCCCTCTCCCTCTCGCTCTGCACTGCGCCCACGCCACAGTGCCCTCTCTTTCTGCACTGAGAACGGCGTAATCTCCTGCCCCAAGATTCTGGGTTTCATCGGAGTCCAGACCGGATTCGCGTTTGCGGATCGGCGTGCCGCACTTCGGAGCACGTGGTTCCCTTCAGACACCAACGGCCTATTACAGTGAGATCTCGCCTTCTATTTTGGGGCTTTGAATTGGGTTTTGTGAATTGTTGCCTGTTTGTTTTAGCTGTAATTTTGAAGGTTTTGTGGATGATGATGATTTTCTATTTTGGAAACTCAATGTCTGGTTTTGGATCTGCAGTTGATTTGGATTGGGATCAGAATGATGGATTTAGAATTGAGTCTAGATAATCAGTGAAGAGGCTCTTGATATCTTGTTTCAGTATTTATTTTGAGCTTCTTTCAGTAAACTTCTCCTTTTATTGATGAACATTTTGAGGTCTTTCAGGAGCCCTCTAGTGGTATAATGTTTGGGGAGAGTGGGTTCTCGATCGGTCTCTTCCCTCTTTTCTTTTACACTTATCACATAAGATATTAGTCATTGGAAAGTGAAAAACAACTGTCCCAGATCATATTCAGATTGATATGGGTTGGCTCAGATTAATTTTTAAATGCCAAACATCTATAATGCTGAAAAAGCGGAAAATCTGACTTGGGTTGCTTGAGCATTCTGAGTAATTGCTTTTTTTTTTTTCGTTCGTTTACTTAAAAGAGCTCATTACTCAAAAAAAGGGAATCAAACCAAACCATTCCTAGACCACACCTTAAAAGGTCTCTACCTCAATTTAGCAAGGCAGTGTGCTACCCCATTCCATTTTCTGGAAATGTGACAAACCTCAACCCAAACTTATTTTCTAGTATTTACGTCAGTATTCTGTCCTGATAATACTGCTAAGCTACCGGGCACATTCAAGTTATCAGGGCTTACAATAGATAATCTGTCTTGTCTTCTACTGTTAAAATTAAGATCCGGTTGTTTGTTGTTTTGTTCAAACCAATCTATCTCTTTGATCTGTGTGGAGGTTGATCGAGCTGTGTTTGCTGAACATATTTATGCTTAGCTTATGTTACCAATGAATTCTAGTTTTCTTTAATTAAAATGAATAAATTAAATTGATCCTTTTGCGCCATGGTTATGACAGAATTTGATGTGTTACATCTATTTTCCATTTCTTTTGAGTTTTCATGATCTGGGTCATTGATCTGATTATTTTATTTGGACACCTCACCTGTCAAGGATTTCATGGGTCAGGTTTGTTTTCATATCCCAGGGCAGTTTATTAGCTAGTTTTTTTTTAGGAATACTTCAGGTAATTGGGATGTATTGGGCCCATTTGCCCAACCTGTCCCATCTTTCTTTTTTTGCCAGGAAATTCAAGACTACCCCTGCAGTAAAATTTTGGATGAACAAATTTTTTTGGGTGGTTATAAGT
>QPKB01000011.1:10724984-10741153 GCA_003546025.1 Camphora micrantha | reverse complement strand
AGTTCTTTGAAAGGCACTTCTATCAATTGGACAGACATGATTTAATCGATAGTCATGTGTTGACATCAGCTGCAAGAACTTGTTTGAGAACACTGCAGATATGAAGTGCCTAACACCATCATAACTATTTTGATGTATCACCATAGGATTTGGTAGCAACCAAATTGCCATTTTTTCACAGTTGGGATACTGAATCTTGCACCGCACGCCTATTGGTGTAACTACTGTCAAAATGGATCTAGGATTGCTCGAGTTAAAGAACCTGAAACCTGCAGTACTAACCCAATTCAAAGCATGCTGTTCTTTCTTACATATATAGGTTTCAAGGGCTGCACAACCTGCACTTGTGCAACTAACTTCCAGACGTATTTGGTATTGGAAAAAACAAAAAATTATAGCTAAAAAATCTGCAACCATGAAAACACATTTACAATCTACATTTACATAAATTTTAAAAAAAATCATACCTTAGATGGCTGTAGAAATCGTGAGCAAATAGAGATGGATTGCAAACCTGAGTGAGAAAAAAAATGAAAAATGAAAGAATAGAGATGAGGAATCGCTGGGGCATGCCTTTTTTTTTTTTCTTCATTTTGCCCAAACTAAAAAAAAAAAATGAGAAGTAGAGGAGAGAGCATACCAGATGGACGGCGGGAGAGGGAAAGAGAGCGAGAGAGAGAGCAGAGCAGAGCAGATCGAGAGAGCGAGAGAGAGAGAGAGAGAGAGAGAGAGAGAGAGAGAGAGCAGATCGAGAGAGCGAGAGAGAGAGAGCAGAGAGAGAGATCGAGAGAGCATGAGAGAGAGCAGAGAGATTGAGCGAGAGTGCGCGAGAGAGACAAAGAGAGCAGAGAGATCGAGCGAGAGAGCGAGAGTGCGCGAGAGAGACAAAGAAAGCAGAGAGATCGAGCGAGAGAGAGAAAGAGAGAGAGCACGAAAGAGACAGAGAGTGCAGAGAGAGATAGAGAGAGAGAGCACGAGAGTGAGAGAATCGCAGAGAGAGCAGAGAGAGCGAGAGTGAGAGAAGAGCAGAGAAAGCGAGAGCGCAAAGAGAAGCTAGAGCAAGAGCGAGAATGAGAGGAGCAGAGAGCGAGAAAGAGGAAAGAGGGCTTTTGGAGGGAGAGAGTAAGTGGGAGCGAAAACAAGGCTTTTGGAGGCGGGAGAAGGAAAAAAAGAAGTGGGACGTTTAGGGACATTTATATTTCGTCGTAAAAAATGAATTTTCATCGCCCAAAATTATTTTATTTTTATTATTTAAAAACAAGTAAAAAAGTCTATCAAACTTTATAGACGTTTTATATTAAATGTCTGTAATAAATTTTCCGACGCTAATTTTCGTCGAGAAAAAAAATTCATCGGTAGAGGACTCCGATTTTTAATTTTCATTTTACCGACGTCATAAAATTGGTCGATAATGTTTCATTTTATTTTTAAAAATGTTTATTTTCCCTAAAATCAAGTTAATAATAAAATTGAACTTTGCCGACGGTTTTCAAGGAAACGTCGCTAAAATTCGATTTTACTGACGTTTTCTAATTCGTTGGTAATAATCTCTGATTTTTACTTTTCCTAAAATTAGACTGAGAGCGAGAGAGAGAGTAGAGAGAGACCGACAAATCGGAGAGAACAAGAAATTGGAGAGATCAGAGAGGGTAAGAGAGAGAGAGAGGGCTGAGCGAGATAGAGAGAGAGACCAGAGAGGGCGAGAGAGAGAAGATCGAGAGAGCACAGAGAGATCAAGCAAGAGAGAGAGAGAGAGGAGAAAATAGGGCTTTTGGGTGGCGGGAGAGGAAAAAAACAACAGGGCTTTACCGATGTCTAAAATTAAACGTCGGTAATAAATTTCCCGACGATAATTTTCGTTGGTAAAGGTCTCTGATTTTAAAAAATTCGTTGGGAATGGAAAATGGCCCTGAAAAAATTGAAAACCAGCAAGAGCAGTTCGCTCGAGGGTATAGTAACTTGTGGGAACTAACGGTTCGCAAATAGGACTCCCGGTTAGAGATTTAGAAGCGAAAATCGACGATGTGCCAACACTTAGGCTCGAAAACGGTCCGCCGGGGGTTCGGAACGGGAGACGGCCCTCAGAAAAATAAGAAATCGGCACGAGCACTTTGCTCGAGGCTAAAGTAACTTGTGGGAACTGACGGTTTGCAAATAGGACTCCCGGTTAGAGATTTAGGAACGAAAACATTGGATTTTCCAACACTTAGACTCGAAAACGGCCCGCCAGGGGTCCGGAACTAGAAACGGGCCCTAGAAAAATTGGAAACCGGCATGAGCACTTTGTTCGAGGCTAGTGTGACTCATAGGAACTGACGGTTCGCAAATAAGATTCCTGGTTAGAGATTTAGGAGCAAAACCATCGGATTTTCCAACACACTTAGGCTCGAAAATGGCCCGCCGAGGGCCCGGAACGGGAACGCCCTCCAAAAATAAAAAACTGGCACGAGTACTTCGTTCGAGGCTAGTGTGACTTGTATGAACTGACGGTTCGCAAATAGGACTCCCAATTAGAGAACTAGAAGCAAAAACATCGAATTTTCCAACACTTGGGCTCGAAAACGGCCCGTCGCTGGTCCGGAACAGGAAATGGCTGCCAAAAAAATCAAAAACTGACACGAGTACCTTATTTAAGGCCAAAGTAACTTGTACGAATTGACGGTTAGTGAATCGGACTTCAGGTAAACGAATTAGACACAAAAAACCGCCTGATTCTCAACACTTAAGCTGTAAAACAGGCCGCCAAAAAACTTAAGAAAAGAATTATATATATATATGTTTATCTTTCATTTATAATTTCATTCATTGAAATGATTCTAATGTTATTTTTGTCATTGCATATTGATGGACTCTTTGGGGTCAGTTGCAAATTTCTGGGGGTGATATATTCTTTTTAGTTTATTTGTTTATGTATATTTGACATTTATATGTGATTGTATCATTATTGATTGTAATATTTGTTTAATGAGATAAATGATTTGATGAAAAATGGCGATGGTTGTTTGTTTATTTAGCAACTTTTGTTTGCATGCATATTTTATATTGAATATAGGTACACGAACAGGTTTATTTTTTGATAAAGGTGTATAAACAGGTTAACATGATAACTATATTGAAAAAACAAATATATCATTTTTTTAAAAAAAATACTTTTAGCGAAGTTTTTTTTCATCAAAAAAATCAGAAATAAAAATAAAAAGCATAAAATAATTTTACATATATTTATTTTACCGACATTTTTTTTCGTCGGTAAAATAAATATATGTAAAATATAAAATCCTCTTGCTGATTTTTTTTCGTCGGCAAATTAATAAATAATATAAAAAATACGTTTATCGACATTTTTTTTTCATCGGTAAAATAATAAATAATATAAAAAAAATTTGCCGACGTTTATTTTCGTCGGTAAATTAAAAGAAATAAAAATAAAAAAATAAAAATACGTTTACCGACATTTTTTTGTGGTCGGTAAAATAAATATATGTAAAATATAAAACCCTTCGGCCGACGTTTTTTTTCGTCGGTAAAATTAATAAAAAATATAAAAATACGTTTACCGACATTGTTTTTCATCGGTAAACAAATAAATAATTTAAAAATATAAAAATACTTTTGCCGACGTTTATTTTCATTGGTAAAATAAAAATAAATAAAGAATATGATATACTTTTACCGATATTTTTTTACGTCGGCAAACGAATAAATAAAAATAGAAAGAATATAAATACAATTTTACCGACGTCCTTTTTCGTCGGTAAAATAAAAAAGAAAAATAAGTAAAAAAATAATAATTTTACCGACATTTTTTGAAAAACGTCGGTAGAACCTATGCTTTGAAAAAGTATATCTTTACCGACGAATTTATAAAAGCGTCGGCAAAAAACGTCGCTAAAAGTGCAACTTCTTGTAGTGGGGATAGGATCATGGTTTGGCCATTGAATGAGGGAAAATACTAGTTACGGACTTACAAAAACTTCACAAAGTGAAGACGTTTGGCCCACCAGGATGTGGACTCAACTCCATCGATGTTAGTCACTAGGAAATTGAATACTTCGCTTAGGACTTATTTGTGAAATGAATGGATTCCACTATCTAGGAATTCTTGCCTCCATACGAGAGATGAATCCCACAGTCATAACCCTTGCAGAAAAGTTGAAATCATTTTCATTGAGAAAATATAATTCATTTATCCTTTTCCACAACCAAACAATATAACAATGGTTTACATGAAATCAAAGCAATTATCCTCTCTATCACAAAATCCCCTCGTCTTATAGGTGTTCCCCATTTTCTAGTGATTTGGTGGCATGGAAGATGCCATCAGAGAAAATGAAAGCCATGTACAGAAGAAACAATTGTATGTATCTTACCCAATACAAAATTTGAAAGTGTATATATGTTTCATTGCATATCAGATTTCAAGTACAAATTGGAATTTTACATCAAGAGATTGCAGGATTCAACTGTCGAACTCGCACAATACAATTCATTTATAGAACACATAACTTTCATGTCCGTCCTTCAATATACAAAAATCACATTTTGTCTAAATTTACAATACATTAAAGAGAACTACAAAAAAGTAGAAGGAATGACAAAAATGAGCTTCTAAGGTCTCGAGGATGGTTGGGTACATAGGAATCCAGTTCCTTATATTTCTCGATATCTACGTCAAATATTGCAAGTTTATCCTTTCAAGTTCGCACCTCCGTGGGTAGTTGGAGTTTTGACCTAATCGCAGTCCCTTTCATCATGTCACTTAGGCCATTTTTGTGTTTGGCGGCCATGGTGAAGACAACTTTTATGATGGGAATTGATTCAGGATTGCATTGTCCCCAAGTAGACATCAAAATACACAATTAAAGGAAAAGGAGAGAGACTAACTTCATGGAATGTTAAAATCCCCTCCGGAGCAGTACTCTAGAGGTTCTAAATACCTTGGGGTCCTGCAACAACACCAATTTACAAAAGTACAGTCTCTCTTCTCCTTAAAATGCAGGTATCTCCTTCTCTTGCTTTTACCATCTCCTTTTCTCTTATTTTTTTACTTAATTCCTGGCGCCAATTTCTAACTTAAAAGGGCTTATTATAGGCTTAGAGGGCTTAACAATAGGTTGGGCATGACTCCACATGATATCACCCATGCACTTTCTACACTAAACAAGCAATTTTGGAAGGTGGGGTCATAGGAACCGTTTGTTTTTCCCAAGGGGTTCATGGAATATATATATCAGTTCTACCTAGGGGGGGCGTGACAACTTTTTTGTGATCCCTGCGTTACAGAATGTGGTGTAACTACTTGTAACTGCCAAGTAATGGCTAAGGAACCTGGGGGTTGTGGAAAAGTGGTCTGCATAGTGGCCATGTGTCAATTGTTTGTTTATAACACGTGTCCTGCATTTTTTTGATGATTTTAATGGGTCAAACTTGAGTGTCAAATGTCACTCATAGGCTTGGACACGTGTCATGACGACTACGCAACTTGTGGGACCCATTTGAAGTGAAAATAGGCTAAGGAGTCGTGGGACTTGACTGTTTTTTTTTTTTTTTTTTTGGGAGTGGGGGGGCACTCAGCCATGGGCCCCCCACAATTCTACTGGGGGGACTTGCGAACCTTACACTAATTTTTTTTATCTCCATTTTGCTTCAAAACTTTGAGGAGATGTTATCCACGCATTCCTTGATGATTTTGAGCTAGATTTGGAGGCTTTAGATTTCTTGATAATCAAGAAGTGGGGCCCACAAAAACATGCACTCTTTTGGCCTCAAATGGTGTCTAATTCACTTGATTTTTGTTTGTTGAGTGTAGAAATGTCTCAACATGATTTAAATGACTCATCCTTGTGTTTTTAATTGATCCGTTTAAATCATTTGATGTCGAAGTGAATTTTGAGCATTGATTTGACTTTGTCAGCCCCGTTTAGAGTCTAGTCTTCTGGGATTTGCTTTGTAGACCTTGTTTGTAGCATATCCTTTTCTTATCTATCTATCTTGAGTTTACTTTGTAGACCTTTTTTTGTGGCCTATCCTTCTGGCATTGAATTTTTTATGTGCTAATAATTGATGTTCCCTTGGGGCATATCCATGAGAAACTCTCTGATTTGAGGTTTCTCCACAGCCCTTGAAAACTATTAGCGGATCGTTTCGAGATTACCAAGATGAGCTAGCGAATGTGAGAATCCATGGGGTCCATCCCTTTCCTGACCGAAGACGAAGGAATGAACAGTTTTCTTTTGTATACGGGTATGTAAAATTTTCTATTCTACTTGAAAATAACAAGCGGTGATCCACAGATCAATCTTTTCATGTAGAAAATAAAATAAAATTTTTCTAACATTTATTGCATACGTGTTAGTTAAGAGACATAATTTGAACTTTTAATGCTGTGAAAGGCGTATTTTGATTTGTTTGCCATTAAATGTGTCATTTTTGCCGTGAAAGGCGATTTTTGGTACTGTGAAAGGTGATTTACAATTCTCATAAAGAAAATGACAATACATATGATTTTTTTGTGTCACTTTAAAAATACAAAAACAATAATTAAGAAGAAAGAAAAGAAGATCTGACTTCTCAGGAGATTGGGGGGACTCGTTTAGATTAATGGTCGCAAACCATGTTTGGGCTTCGCTGTTATCCCTCTGATGATAACAGTAGATGGTTTTGATTCTTTTGATGAGGCTTGATCCTCAGATTTTTAGAGAACAAGGATCGAGGATGGTTCCTATATCCAATATAAATCATAGTAGATGTGCTAAAGAGCAGCGTCTAAGCCATGAGGATAGAATGAGAGGGCCTCGAGGCCTCGGATGAACCCCCAAGGGTCTTTAATCACCTTGAGGTGGTGGATGTTGCAGAGCTTCTTCTACAAAGGAGGGACCGTCATAGGAGTATAATGGTAACCTTGGAAGAGCGTAAAAAAAATTAATAAAATAAGAAAAAAAAAGAAAAAAAATACATACCTTGGAATGGTGGAAATGACCTTCTTTTATAGGCTTTTGGTGGGCAAGTGGGGATTTTATGGGCTTTAAATGCATTAATGCTCCATGATTTGAGGAGTTATACATTTTGAATTTATAGTTTTGTAACTCCTCTTATAACTCATTTTTTCTTGAATTTTGATTGGCTGTTAGAGAATAATGGGTCATTATTCGCATTTAATCTTCATGATGGGAGGAGTTACATGGTTTAATACGATAATTGACTTGGCTTGTAACTCCCATTTCTTAGATTTTAATTGGGCCGTCCATGATAATAGGTAATTAACCACATCAATTTATCATAAAAATGAGTCATTAACCGCATTAAGTGGCCGCCGAAGTGCTTGAAGAGTTGCAGGCTATGGCATCACTTTTGAAATTCTACGCGCGACGTAGTTAGCCTTGATAGCCGACATATTTCATGCATCAATTGTTGTTGGTTGATTATTCAATTTCAAACATTGATTGTTGTCGGTGGGCCAATACCATCCGTTCCGTTGATTTCTCGATCGATCGGTCGGACATAAGGTATGTTTTCTTGGTTGGTCGGAAGACGATTTCGAGGTGTCTGATGACAAACCCATGATTTTGATGGCGAATCCGTGATGTTCTCAAAGAATGATAGATTTCAACCCAGAAAATCACAAAGGCCAAACGACTTGAAAAAGCAAAAATGACCCAAAATGGGTTTACGCGGAAATTTGGTGACCATGGGGTTGTTTTGCCCGATTGGTCGCCTTTTTGACCTTTTTCTGATTTTCCTTTTTGGTTTATTTTTTATGGTATTTTTGTACAATTTTTGGCATGATTTCCCTACAGAAAACTTAACGAGAACCCGTATGAAAAAAGGGAATTTTTTTTTTATTTTTCGGGAAAGACGAAGACTTTATCGTGTAGGAGTGCCGATTTGTCGCCAGAAGCCAAAACTGGGTCAAAAGGTGTCGAAATGACTTGAGATTGAGTTGAATCTTTGATAGAAGAGAAATAAGACCAACTAAGGCTTTTGGTTGAATTTCAAAGCCGTTAAGGGTCCTGTCACTAATAGACTTGATTCAGTTGCGAAGGAGATGTCGCGCTTTGATGTACGGTCAAATGATGTTCGATTGATTTGGGATTTGACAGGGAGCCTTATGGAACCTTTTTAAGATGATCCATCACTTTGATTTGCAAATCATGGTCCCAAGAGGCTCCGCCGCTAGGATACCTCGTTTAGCTACTGGGGGCCAATTTGAGTCAAATGATATCGAAATGACCTGAAACTTGATATGTAGTCCCTTAGAAGTATTTTGATACCATTCGAACTCTTGCTTGAAGAGTGATGATTTTGGCGGTCTACGTCATCGGGAGGCATGATTTTGCTATTTGAATGTTGATGTTAGGTCAAACGATGTTGGATTAACCTAATAGTTGACATACAGCCTCTTGAAAGTATTTTAAGATCATCCACAGGCTTTGATTGGAAATTTGATGTCTTCGATGCTATTGTAGCCAAAAGAGCCGACTTTGTTGCGAAGAGAACGCGACAATTGTATTTTGTGCCATATGGTGTTAGAATATCCTGAAATTTGATGTAGAGCCTTCTATTGATATTTTGAGACCAGTTGTGTGCTCAATTTTGTGTAACAAGGTCTCTAGCTTTACTGTCATCGGGAGTTCCTATTTGGCTGCTAGAGGAGTGAAGTCAGGCCAAATGATGCTCGTATAAAAATATGTAAAGTTAAAATTTTAGAGGCATATAAAAAAAAGATAATTTTACTGGAAAATTCATCGTAGGTGGTCGTTCCACGAAAAAGGGAATAGTAGTTCGGGCAACACAAAAAAAGGTATGTCAAACCATTTTAATTTTTTTTATAACTTTGAGATCAGCGACGCTAGCATCACTTGTATCTAACGGGAGCAACAATAGCGTCGCTCGTCGTCCCCCGAACCTTTTAGTTTCACAGCATACCCTTTCAGGTCTTTGTCTAATGACCTTCCACCTTTCCACACCTATTTATAATCTTGTTTAGCAAATGGTTTTTGTTTGTTTCTCTCTTCTTCCTCTTCTTCTTATTTTTTATCAATGGGGTTGATGTTTGAAACAAATAGCTTTGATCGAAAGTTGGAAGGGGCAGTTTTGTTTTGGTTTAAGAAATGTGTCTTTGCTAGCTGGAGGCTATGATGGATTGTTTTTCATTATTTATACCTTTTTTTATCTTTTAGGAATGGATTGTATGTTTCTCTTTCTAGATCAGTGGGTTTGGTATTTGTAGCATATTACCACTAATTGACATTTGGAAGGGGAGGTTTGGTTTGGTTTTTGAAATAATTTCTTGCAGGAGGCTTTGAGTCATAACACCCAAGTCACAAAGATCTAGTTCTTCTATCAACTTCTTCAGTTTCAATTTATCAACTCCACCTCCCAAAATCGCAACTTTTGGAGAAATCTCAATAACTAGGACATGAACACCACCCTCAAGCTTACCTATTCATTTTCGATTTTGGTGGTGGGTCCGGGTTCCGTCGATTCGCGAAATCAAAGGAGATAGTCTTGATCACAAATATGCAGATTTGCAATGGTCTCATCGTCGGAGAAAAAATACTGTCGCCGCTCACAGCAGCAGCAATGTGGCCGGAGAAGGAAGGGACGACCTCATCTCTATCCGCTCTTGTTGGCATCGCTCCTCTTAAAGTTAAAAAAAAAAAAAAATAGAAGATAAAATCGGGATGACGAACCCCGTTTGTAAGGCCGAAACTACTATTCCCTTTATCGTGCAACGACCACCTAAGATGAATTTTTTTGGTAAAATCCTATTAAAAAAAAACTCTAAATAACAAAAGACACTCTAACAAAATGGTAGCAACCCAAAGTCCACAAGCCCATTAAGAGTCGGCCCTACACACCCACAATCCTTT
Source organism: Camphora micrantha (assembly GCA_003546025.1). NCBI lineage: Eukaryota > Viridiplantae > Streptophyta > Magnoliopsida > Laurales > Lauraceae > Camphora > Camphora micrantha. The sequence continues at coordinate 10,731,281 of QPKB01000011.1, read as the reverse complement.
ATCCACAAAGAATCCCCACCAACCCAATATGTATGTACCTTCGTCTTATTTAAATGATTAAATTTAAGAAGGAACTATCACCAAAATATAGGGATTTTGACATATTGCCACATCAGATTTTATTTTCCCAATTTCATGATTCAAATTTACATAATGTCACCAGAGTCGTTTGACTCTGGTCAACACTCTTGTTTTAACTTTTTTTCACCGTATCCCATGGTATCATGAGATTTATCAATTTCTATATCATATGTTTTTTGCAACTAGTGAAGAAATTAATTTTTTATAAAATACAAAATCTGACAATTTGTGAAAAGTAAATACACATTTGATCACCATTTCTCAGATTTTTATCATTTGGAAAAAAATATCTCTAAGATGCACATAAATGCCATGATATCATGCGATCCGGACCAACAAATTAAAAAAAATATTAAAAGTTGACCATAATCAAACGACTCTAGTGACATTTCCTGAGGTTTGGTCATGAAATTGAAACACCCATGCCCCAAACCCTCCCTACAGGGGGGCACAAAAAATCCGTCGATCCGTAAATCTAATCCGATCCGATTCGATCTGCGGCTTTTTATTCGATCCGAAGGTAAACGGATTGGTGATGAATTGAAAATTTCGTAATCCGTTAGCAACGGATCGGTGGCAGATTTCACTATTAATCCGCGGATTCAATTCGATCCGATTTGTTGACATTAAATATAAATAAAAAAACATAAGGGGTCTAAATATAAATTAAGATGTCTAAATATAAAATAAAAAAATTTAAGAGGGCAAAATGTAACCCCAAAACCCTACTCTCATTCGTGGCTTCATCTCCCAAACCCATGTTCTGCACTATTTTGTTCCATGTTTTTGCACTCTATTGTTGATTAGATCTCTTTTGGTTGTAATATAGATAAAAACAACTCTTTGTATTGATCAATTGGTAATTTGTATTTGTAATTTGTAATTTTTTTTGTGGATTGTTAACTTGTATGTTGAATTTTTTTACAATATGTTTGATATATATTTTTTTACATTAGATTGCACGGATTAATCTGATTCGGAATTTAACAGCCATGGATTGGTAAAGAATTCCAAATCCGTCAATCCGTAGCTACCAGATTGGTGACAGATTTTTCTCAATTTGCACCAATCCATTCCGTGTACACTCCTACCACCCCATGTCAAAACCCCCTCCCCAACCCCACAAATATATATATATATATATATATATATATATTAGTCCCACAATTTTCCGCATTTGAAGAAGTCAACAAAAGTACCTAATGAGACTACTCGGAGAAAATAAAAAAATAACAAGCCCGCAATCCATTATCCGAAAGAGAATCCACCATCCCAATATGTATCTACCTTTGTCTTATTTAAATGATTACAAGGAGTAACTATCACCAAAATATATCAGTCCCTCAATTTTCCGCAATTGAAGAAGTCAACAAAAGTAACTAATGGGACCAGGTGGAGAAAGTTAAAAAACAAGGCAAAAGTCACAGAATATTTCCATGGATGAATTAGTCTCCACCCACCGCTCTACACTTGTCTATTTAAACAGAATGCTATTGGAGACCTCATCATCACACAAAATAAGCATTATCTCCTTCTCCAAATCACTTGCTGGTAGTAATGGCCATAGAAATAACCAACACCACCACCTTGAAACCATCTTCTTCTTCACCTCCTCTCCCTCCCTTGGACACCCACATACCCCTCACCGTCTTTGACAGAGCTGCCTTTGACCTCCATGTGGCCATTATCTACTCCTTCCGACCACCCATGCCCTCCAACCAGGCCATGATAGAGGGCCTCTCAAAAGCACTCCACTACTTTCCACACCTTGCCGGAAGAGTATCCCTCGACGACCAGTGTCGCCCATGTATCATTCTAAATGATGCAGGCATCCGTCTAGTAGAAGCCCGTGTAGACATGACCATATCCGAGCGTCTACCTTTTGACCCATCACCCGAGCTTCGCCAACTGCACCCATCAATCCATTGCACTGAAGAGCTCCTACAAATTCAACTCAACCGCTTCTCCTGTGGTGGGCTGGTGATCGGCCTCACTGCACACCATAGGATCGCCGATGGGCAGTCGATGAGCTCTTTCTTCCTTGCATGGGCTAGATTAGTTCGGGGCCTTGACGTTGACCCACTTCCCTACCATGACCGAGGTTCCATTTCGATACCTAGGAACCCACCTCACTGCGAATTCGACCACCAGGAGATTGAATTCAGAGAAGATGACTCTCCTTCTCTCAACCCAACTGCATCCTTGTCATCTATCGAGAACATCGTCGTTCATTTCTCTGCAGACTTCATAAACAAGATAAAAAAACAGGTAATCGATAACAGCTCCGGCCGTCGCTATAGCACTTTCGAGTGTCTCTTGGCCCATTTGTGGAAGAAGGTGACAATTGCTCGTGGGCTACACCATGAAGAATTCACCCAGGTGAGGGTGGCAGTGAATGGCCGAGCGCGAATGAAGCCACCAGTGCCAATGGAATTCTTCGGCAACCTGGTGCTTTGGGCTTATCCAAGGCTGAGAGTAGGAGATCTTGTGGATGGGAGCCATGCATTCATCGCAAAAGCAATCCATAGTGCGGTGGCACGGATCGACAATGCGTATTTTCAGTCGTTCATTGATTTTGGAGAGTTGTATAGGACAGAAGAAGGAGAGGAGATGGCCGCGACTGCACCCGATATCGGAAATTCCCTTTGCCCGGACATGGAAGTAGATAGCTGGTTGAGGTTTCAGTTTCATGACCTTGATTTTGGTGGTGGTGCACCTTGTGCTTTCCTTCCTCCGAACTTGCCTGTTGAGGGTTTGCTTATCTTCGTGCCCTCCTGCAAAGAGGAAGGTGGTGTAGATGTGTTCATGTCTCTTTTGCCTGACCATGTTGACCATTTCAAGCAGATCTGCCACTCTTTGGAGTAGGGGCTTTGTTTCTTGTAAGTGCAAAAACGGTAACTCACAAGATAAGAGGGTGCCTTAAAGGACTTAACCAAATGACCGTCGAGAGCTGACTGGTGGTGGTTCGGAGACACCTGAAAGAAAAGAGAGAAAGAGGTCAAAGGACCCTGGCTGTGGCAGCACAGGGCTCTCCGATGCCTCAGTTAGTGGCGGTACTGGATTTTTGATGAAGAAGAAGAGAGGCAGTATGAAGATGTGTTCTCTTTTTCTTTTGCATACCTTGTTCAGATGCTATCTCTTCCTTATATATGAGTGTTACCGAGGACTTTGTCATGGGCTTGATGATCTGGCTGCTGAGATCATCAGCTCACAAAATAATAAATGGAAGTCCATCACAGCCCACACCGCATTTATTGCCAGTCCGATCAGCCCGCACAGCATTAAATGCCAGTCATATTGGGCCTGATCGGATTGGACTCGATGGCAGGCGAAGATCTCACTGGATCCTTTCTGGGGCCTCCCCCGATGGGGGTGTGACCGTTGGATGCTGCCCTGTCAGAGGGTTGGACGGCCAGGATGACGTCTGTCTTGTCACTGTGCGCCTGGAGGCAGGAGATATTTTAAACACACGCCTCGGCTAGCAGTCTCTATAGTTGCAGCCGAGATGCATGTCTGGACCGGGCTCAGGGGAGGACGGCCTCGGCCGGACCGAGGCTAGCAACCGTACCCCGGCTGGTGATCCAGCACCACGGCCGGAATGCGCGTAGCCGGGCTGAAGATTAGGACGAGTTAAACAGTCCTGGGATGATTAAGCATCTCCCCACACAATAGCCCCCTAGCTTGCGGCTCCTCTGGGATATCGGGATTTCGAACTCAGTGGAGTCGGAAGCTACGAAGGTACTGCAGCAGTCTTAGGCTTCGTGCTGGTGACAGCTGGCGTCCAATCCTTGCCAAACTTCTTTTCCCGCTCAAGACAATAAATGCAGCGCATCAATCATGAAGAAGTGGGATGGGCAACACCACGTGTACCCATCTGATCGACTGCGCCATTGGACATGGGAGGCGTATAGCCGCCTGATGCGACGCTTCAGATTTCGAGAAGGGCGCTTGGAGCGGAGCGTCACTTTTTCTGATACAAAAGGTCGCTGTCGTCTTCTTCCTATCCTCTACATCCGAAGAACCAGTTCAGAGGCCTTCCCTTGTTGAATAGATCACAACGACGTGCTTTTGAGGGATTTCTGTTTGCGTTCTCTGAGCGTGAGCTTCTTCTTCTCTTCAGATTTTCTCCTTTTAGGCCTTCTGTCTCTCTTTCTCCTAACCACACATGGGGATTTACAGTCACTGGGTAGAGAACGACATTGCCATAGATGGGCTTAGGGGGGCATATGAGATACCGGAGGACGTGTTGGTCAGACGAGCGGACCCTGCAGACTATGCACTCCGCTCGTACTCGGGGGGTTGGATGCCCTTCCCGTTGATTGCCATAGTAGAGGGCGGAGTTAGGTTCCCCCTTGACCCACTTCTTAGGGCCTATCTCAGCACTTGGGCCCTCAGTCCGTGTCAGCTGTCGCCTAACGGCTACAAGGTCATTATGGGCACAGCCGCTCTGAATAAAAGCCTAGGTATTGACCTCGGCGTCCATGACATCGAAGATGTCTATGACATTTGCAAATCCAAGGAGGAGGCTACTACCTCCGAGTCAGGCCCCGGTGCACGGCCTTCGTCACGGCACTCGAGGACTCCAGTAAATATGCCGGAGACGACCTCGTGTGCGTCTCGGGGAACTGGGAGTTCGGCGCCGAGGAGGATAGGGTGTATAGGGTACCTCGTCATCCTGGGGTCGTCCCAAGTAATCCCCTTTGCTTATTATTGTATCTCATTTCATTTTCTGCCTCAGGGCTTGCCGGGTTGATATACTTCTGGTTCATTTTGCAGCTGCTCGTGAAAGGAAACAGCAGGCTAGGAGGGACGGCTGGCAGAAGAACGAGAAGTGGTACCAGGCGATCAGGAGGTGCACCGACTTCTCCAATAGATCCGCCTGGGCGCTGCTAGGCTACGAGCCGAGGTACCGGGGATATAACAAGAGGTCAGTATTGCTCCCTGCGCTGCTTCAAGGAGAAGTCCCGGGGCCAAGTGAGCCTTCTGCCAGCAGCCGTCCAGAGACGGTGTTCGAAGAAGGGGGGCCTTCTCAAGCTGCGACCGGTGTTGGGGCGTCGCCCGAGATGGGGTCCTCACCCGAGCCGCAATCAAGCGGCACTCCCTTGAGAAGGAGGGCGAGACGCTCCCCGCCTAGTCTGAGAGGACCGTCGACTGTCCCGGCGTTCATCGACCTGGAGGCGTTGGCGCTCGGAGACGAGGATGAGTCTCCTCCGCCAACAGTCAGGGATTCTGCTGGGCATTCAGCCCCTGGTCCGGTCGAGTCCCCTCGGGTCGTAGAAGAGGAAGCTACAACTCCAGGCCCGGGTCCAGAGGTTCGGCCATCTCCCGAGGTTGCGCTGAACGAGAGGTCTTCGAGGAAAAGGCCGAGGGAGGATGAGGGGAGCTCGGGACAAGCGGCGCGGCCTGCCGTGCCAGCGCTCTGGACTCCGAGCTTTTTGCTCGAGTCGGGGAGGCCCATGACAGTGGAGGACTGCATCCACAAGAGGCCAGATGCTCATGTGCTTGAGGCGCTCAGCCACGCCTGCGCGCTCCCGCGCGACATGAAGCGGCTGGAGAGGATGAGTGACCCAAAGCTGATGACGTCGCTGTTGCACTCCTGCTTCCAGGTAGTTTTCTTGGTTTTGCTCGTCATCTCTTTTGTGTTGGTATTCCGTCTCGACCACTAATTATTATATATATATATATATTTTTTGTTTGATTTCTTCTGGCAGACGCTGCAAAAGTCGATGGTAATCATCGACAGGTTTAATAAGCAAGGCCCCTTGGTGAACTGCCTGGCCGAGGAGAAGCAGGAACTTGAAGAGGCACTGGGGGCCAGCACCTCGAAGGTAGAGCAACTGGAGGCGTTCAAGGACGACCTCCAGGCTAGGCTCGGGGAGGCGACAGAGCTAATCGAGGGTGAAAGGAAGAAGAACGCCGACCTCGAAGCCTTAGTGGGGAGTCTGAGGAGTGACCTCCGTGCCGAAGTAAAGCGGGCGGATGAGGCGGAGGCCAGGGTCAGGTCTCAGAGCGAGGCAGCTTTCCAGGACGCGGCCACCCAGGCGACCGCTTACTACGGCGCGAAGGTGTTCCGCGTCCGGGACAAGGCATGGGCCAAGGCATGGCGCGCTGCCCTAAGGGAGGTTGGAATTTCGGAGGACCACCCGTCCTTCATCAGCCCCCCGGTCTATCCCGGCCCGTCGGTCCCAGACAACACAGTAATTATTGGTTCCCCAA
>QPKB01000011.1:10703835-10724176 GCA_003546025.1 Camphora micrantha | reverse complement strand
GCCAGATATCGACCCGCTCCCTTTGAGGCGGAGAGCGAGGAGGAGGCGGGTGAACCGGTTGGACCCGAGTGGCAGCCCAACGATGTCATTTAGACGCTGGGTTGGGTGTTAAGACGTATTACATTTTGGGAATTGAAGATGTTTATCTTGGGAACTTGCTTCATAGCCTTTGTTGGCTTTGATCTTATGTTGGGATTGTAAAACTTAAATTACTTTTGGTATTGTAACATAAACTAACTATGGCCTTGCTATGATATATTTCTCGTTATGATGCACAGGTTGATTGTCCATTTTAATTAATTGATCGGACTAAGTGTAGGCTACATCGCTTCCATACATTTTGTATATCGTTTTATGACTTACTAAATTGCAAGGGATCGGTTTTAGGATCCTCACTGCGGAAACATGTGGGAAACGAGCGCGATACGAATGGAATTTTCTAACCCGTCGCGCCACGACCTCGGATTAGGGACTTGGTTTGTTTGTTCTCGGTTCGGGGGCATGACATACGGGCATCACCAAAAAGTCATAGTGACCATATCTAGTCCGTAAGGCTGTCTTTTATATGTCTGATTTCATGACTCTCAACTGGTGGTATCCAGACCTCAAGTCTATCATCAAAAATTACTCCGCTCCTTGTAATTGGTCAAATAATTCATCTATCATTGGCAATGGGTATTTGTTTTTATGGTCACTTGGTTCAATCTTCTATAATCTATACACATTCTCAAGCTTCCATCCTTCTTCTTAACAAACAACACTGGGGCTCCCTAAGGTGAGATACTTGGTCTAATGAAACCCTTCTTCAATAATCCTTGCAATTGTAACTTTAGTTCACCTAACTCTATCGGAGCCATTATGTACAATGCAATGGAGATCAGAGCAGTCCCTGTCATGAGCTCTATCGTGAATTCAAACTCCCTTATCGGTGGCAAACCTGGAATTTCTTATGGAAAAACATCTGGAAATTCACACACTACGAGGATTCCCTCCACCCCTTGGGATTGTTTATCCTCCATGATAAACGCTATATATCCATCACATCCGCTTCTCAATAACTTAGCGGTTGATAACGCCGAAATGAGGCTAGCTTATAAAACCCTTTTCTCTCCCTGAAATTTCACTCTTGAAGGTGTTCCATCCAATTTGAAAGAAATGGTTTTGTTACAGCAATCCATAGTGACATGGTGACCTGCTAACCAATTCATCCCTAGAATGACATCAAAGTCATGCGTGTCCAAAATGATAAGGTTTGCTGGAAATGTGACATCTCCTCTCTTAACTGTGCAACTAGGGCGACAAGTGCTACAGACAACTTCTTTCCCTACTAGAATAGTGATAGTGAGAATAAAGTCAAGTTCGCTAGCATGTATATTAATCAATTTAGCAAACATAGGAGACAAGAAGGAGTGAGTGGATCCAGGACCCAACAATATTTTTCCTTCTACTCCACAAACAAAGAGTGTACCTTCCACTACGTTGCCTGCTGCATCCGCATCCACTTGGTTCAGATGGTATGCACGTCCTTGCTGCTGAGGTCTTCCGATTCTGGATCCAAGACCCAACAATATTTTTCCTTCTACTCCATAAACAAAGAGTGTACCTTCCACTACGTTGCCTGCTGCATCCACATCCACTTGGTTCAGATGGTATGCACGTCCTTGTTGCTGAGGTCTATTTCGATTCTGGTTCGGTCTCCCTTGTTGTGCATTCTGATTTTGCTGAGCTGGACGGGCATTCTGATTCTAAGGTGGTTGGTGTGGCTGCTGTTGCTGATTCTGCTGTTGTAGCTGCCGTGGTTGGTTTTGGACTGCTTGCTGGTTCTGTTGGGGTGCTTGCTTGGGGTGGTTGCTAAGGAGGCCTGTTGCTTGGATTTCTGATGTGTGGGCAATCCTTCACCATGTGATCATGAGTACCACATTTGAAGCACCCACTAGTGACATTGTAGCATTGATTGGAAGGATCATTCTTGCCACAGTGCTCACATGCACCTTGCCTCGGAGGATTCTGATCTTGCCTTGGCTTTTTGTTCTGATCGGATCTTTGACCCTGCCGCTACTGACCTTTTCTTTGAGCATCTTGAATGATCTGGTTATTGATGTCTTCAAACTTGTAGGCTCTCTTGACCACTTCTTGGAAGGTAGCTGGTAGCACTACACCAGTAGCATCCCTCATAATGATAGGATTGAATCCCTCTAGGAACTTGGTAATCTTCTTCTACTCGGTGTTGATGAGTTCTGGGGTACACCGGGATAGTCTCTCAAACTTTGTGACATATTCGAGGACTATCATGTCCACTTGTTTGAGTAACTGAAACTCACCGGCCTTTTGCCTCTTAATGTGGGAAGGCACATACTTCTCACTGAACTGTTCCTTGAACGTATTCCATGCTCGGTCATTAGCAATGTTTTGGTATCCATCTTTCAGCGTCTTCCACCAAATATCTGCCAGTCCTATAAACAAAGAGGCTACTAAATGAACTTGTTGTCTGCCCGTACATCTGAAGAGATCGGAGATGTTCTCTGTGTGAGCTAGCCAATCATCGGTGGTTAAAGGATCCTCTTGCCTTGTAAATTCCTTTACACCATTCTTCCGGAAACGCTCAAACAACACGTTCGGGTCTTGGTCTTTGTTCTGAATGACGATCTGTGGACCCATTGGTTGAGCTTGCACGAGTTCTGGCCTTCTGCACAATACTTCTAACAACTGCCTCTGTACTTGGGCCAGTTCTTCATCTTTCTTAGCCACTTGTTCTTGCAACCTAACCTAATTGTCATTAGCTTTCCACTGTTGCTCTACCATCATCTCGTTACCTTTCTATTGTTGCTCTATCATCATCTGCATAATGTTTTGAAACTGATTTTCCCCTCATGATAGATCGACCTGCACTATGACTGTTACTGCCACAGGGGTTTGCAATGGCTCGGTCTCTACGTGGAGGCATGTTGTTACAAAACCACAAGTTAGTACAATAATATAAGGCTAAACAATGTGTACACCAAAATCCCAACTGTTACTAACTAACAAAAGTTTGAACGAATTCTTGCCACTTCCCTACGTTCTAGTTTCTTTTAATTGCCCGAAATATTTCTCGTTTTGTTATTAGTCCTTTCACGGCCCCAAACCAAGGCTGAGCCGACCAAGTCCCTAATCCGAGGCCGCACGCGGCGAGCCAGAAAATTTCGCCCACTTGCGCTAGTTTCCCATAGGTTTCCACGGTGAAAATTCACAAGATCCCAATCAATCACATAATAATGTATAGACATGCGGAAGCGTGTAGTTAACAAAATCTGAAGTCCAATAATAATCCATCATATAAAAAAACTCATGCTAAAGTGAGAAATTTTCATAAGCAAATCCCAAGGTTAAGGTTTAAGTTTTACAAATACCAAAAGTAAGTTAAAGATATACAATTCCCAAAAATAAGCCAACAAAGGCTAAAGTAACAAGTTTTCAAAAGATGATGATGGTCAACTCCCAAAATATGATACGACTTTCTCAACCCAACCTGATGTCTAGATGGCATCGTCGGACTGCCACTCTCGTCCAACCAGCGGCTGTACCTCCTCCTCCTCTCGCTCCGCCTCATGGGCAACAGGGTCAATATCTGATATCAAATAAAGAAATATCAGACACGACGGTCTGACAGATGAATAAAATAGATAAGGTACACAAGTGTTTACCAAAACATATTTATAATCATAAGAGTACATTTAAAAGCTAAACGAACGTAACAATGAGTTAAAGGAAGTCAAATTTTAAAACCAAATGATTAGTATCAAACATTTAAAAAGACATTGACATTCGAATAAAACAATGGCAGCCCACATTGAGATATATTCTCCTATTACCGAAGTAACAATAGCACTCACAATAAACTTTGCCATATAAAATGGTCAGAACACACATAATAGCCCAATATAGATGGGTAACACACAAAGATCCACCACGAAACGGATAATACACGAACAAAGTATCCAAGCTACAGTTTGTGAAATATTTAAGGATTCTAAGCTGGGTGATCAACCCGACAAAACGACCCAAGCTTAGTGGTGCTGACGAAACAAAACTCTGTACGAAGCATAAATCGAATCATATAAAATAAATTCAAGATCAGTAAAAGGACTACTCTACACAAACACAAACGAACACACAAAATAGAAACGGACGAGTAGCCTTACTGAAGATTTAGAACAAACGAACCATGCAAGGCTATCCAAAGTTATATACAATTCTCAAATCTGAAATGAGGTAATTAAATTGTGTTGGAATGGCTTAGCTAGAGCCGTCTCAATGAGTACTCAAAATCCAAATGTCGTGTTAGAAGAATATATTTGATGCCTCTGAAGTTTTCCGGCATTTGAGGTTTCCGAGTGCACAACGAGACTTCGATAACATTCAAGGTATTCTCTGGGTAAATCAAATAAAAAGGTTCTCCTTATTTCTTCCTTAACACCACCAGATACGCATATGTCGGGTCTAGGTCCACGGGTCCGAACAAAGGTGGAACTGGACTTGGACCCATTTACTTAATTATTGGGGCCTAAATAAGGACCCAGACCCGGAACCTTTAAGGAAAAGGTGGAACCGGATCTAGACCCGGAATCGTTTCGGAAGTAGTTTCTTGGCTTTTGAACCGAAACTAAAACCATATATGGGACAGGTCCGGAACTAGGTAGAGAATGATATTAAAAAAAAAAAGAAACATATGATTTTTCGAAGAGATTTTTGAAAATTTAGGTGATATGTCAGGTCTTGGATCCACGGGTCCGAGCATAGGTGGAACCGGACCCGGATCCAATAACTTATCGGGGCCTAAATAAGGACCCAGACCCGAAACCTTTAAGGAAAGGGTGAAACCGGATCCAAACCTGGAACCATTTCGGAACTAATTTCTTGGCTTTAAAACTGAAACCAAAACTATATATGGGACGGGTCCGGATCCAAGTCTGGATCTAGGTAGAGAATGATATTTTAAAATATGATTTTCATGAGAGATTTTCGAAAATTTAGGTAATATGTCGGGTCTTGGGTCCACGAGTCAGAACGAAGGTGGAACCGGACCCAGACCCATTTACTTATCGAGGCCTAAATAAGGACCCAGACCCGGAACTGTACGCTTGGAAGTAGTTTATTGGCTAAGGAACCAGAACCATAACCATATATGGGACAGGTCTGGGTCCGGATCTAGGTAGAGAAAATTGATATTTAAAAAATATAACTTTTCGAAGTGATTTTCGAAAATTTACGTAATATGTCAGGTCTTGGGTCCATGGGTCTGAACGAAGGTGGAACCGGACCCGGACCCATTTACTTATCGGGGCTTAAATAAGAACTTAGACCCGAAACCTTTAGGGCATGTTTGGCAACGGTCCATGCTAGGGGGAGGAATCCTCTATTCAGAGGATTCTCTCCACCTCTAAAGAAAGCCACAATCCTCAAGTAGGATTCCCAATGAAAGTTCCATGTTTGGATGGAGGGAGGATTCCTACAATTTGTAGAATGTATGATCCAATTGATGGTTTTATAAATATCTCAAGATACAGTAAGGATCAACGGTTGAAATTTAGTCACCTTACCGTGTTTGACCGTCCCGAACTAATGACTGGTTTTGATAATGATTTTGGACCCCACATGAACCATAAGATTTGGAAAAAGTGACTGTTTTTATTCCCATTTTTAAAATTAGTATAAACAGTGAGATGTTTTGGCACATATCTCGAGATATAAGAGCAATCAACGGATGACATTTGGTCACCTTGCCGTGTTCGACCTTCTAGAACTAATGATCGGTTTGGATCTTGATCGTGGACCCCACATAAACCCAGAAATGAGAAAAAAGGGACTGTTTTCAATAATAGTCTGCCCAGTAAGACGTTTTGGCACATATCTGGAGATATAAGATGAATTAACGGCTGATATTTGGTGAGGTGGCCGTTTTGGAGTTTTTGAAGATGACTAACGGTTTGGATTTTGATTAGGGAATCTAAAAGGTACATTCCCAAAATAAAAACTTATTAGGACCACATTACCACTTATTGTTACTGTCCCTGATTTATCGTCACTGTCCCTCACGGTTTTGCAAATATCTCAAGATCTAAGATGAATCAACAGCTGAAATTTTGAGACATAGCCGTTATGGACCTTCTTAACACAATCATCGGTTCAGATCTTGATTGTGGGGCCCATAAAAACCAAAAAAATGTAAAAACCGGTATGCCCTATATTACCGTTCAGGAACACTGTAGCTCCGCAAATCCTTAAGGGCGATGATTCCACGGATCCGAAGGGGAGGGGTGCGACGCTTGAAATATTCAAAAGAGCGGAAGTCTTCAGTCCATCCTACGTAAAATCCATGCTGAACCAAACATGAAAATCCGCGCGATCATGGATTTTGGGCGAGGAATCCGACCCTCAGACTGTTGCCAAACGTGCCCTTAAGGAAAAGGTGGAACCGGATCCTGACCCGTAACCGTTTCGGAACCAATTTCTTGACTTCGGAATCAGAGCTATATATGGCATGGGTCCGAATTTATAGGTAGAGAATGATATTTAAAAAATTTAATTTCTAGGAGAGATTTTCGAGAATTTAGTTCATATGTCGGGTCTTGGGTCCACGTACAGGTCCGAACGAAGGTGGACTCAGACTCTGACCAATTTACTTATTGGTGCCTAAATAAGAACCCAGACCCAGTTATTAATGGGTTGAAACCTCTGGATAATCAGAGAATCGGAGACCCATTTACATCCCTAACCTTCGGCACCTTTACCGTGGGACTCAGTTTTATAAAGAAGATTCATCTCCCTTAAAAATAGAAATAAGGAGTCGAGATCCTCTAAGGCTTTTGACTTATATAAATTATGAACTAAAGGAAAGAAAATTCAATCTTCTCAAAACAAAAGCCTTCTCAGAGCATGTGGTATCCCAACATATTAGCCCTAGTGCAAGCTTGTCCTACCATAAAATTGATCATTTGATAAAACTGTAATTAACACAATCTTGTGCACTATTCATTATCACATTCTACATCAATCGTTCATACAGGGTAATAACTGGCGCATGTTTCCCATCCGATCGATCGGACAGAGGCTCCGATTGATCATACCTAGGTCGTTTTGCCCAGTCTTTTCTTCTCTTCGGTTCAGCTCTTCTGTTGATACAACCACAGCCCATTCTAAATTAAAATAGAAAATACAACTTAGTGGACTCAAAATTTTGTTCAACCTCTAAATTAGCTAACAAAAAACAAAATTACTACTGTGAAACTCGGAAATTATCTTAGTCAAAAGCCTCATTGGATTGGGACGCGAAAGCACGACCTCGTTTGGCCACATTCCACCATTTCAACCAACCGACCACATTCCACCATTTCGGCCGACCGCATTCATCCTCCTTCCACTCCAAAGGCATTGACAAAAGACTCGCCCATTCATCTCAAATAGTCAATGTTAGTTATTCATAGCTAGGTACATTGAGAATATAATAATAGGAAGAGGGAGAGAGTAGAAAGTTTACACGTAAAAGTAAAAAGATTTCAAAGAGCACGCCTCCTGCAGATGTTGTGGACCAGTGGAACCCACCAGTACCCTTTGTCTAATTAATACATTGCTGTTACATTTATTTATTTATTTGATTGATTGATGTTGTTATCCTTTAAATAGTGTTTTGCCTCAGGCAAATGGTTTGTAATATTTGTACCCTAATGTACATGACCTTCTATCAAATTTCTTTCACTAAGTATATGCTTCAACGATGAAAATTCAAGGGGTAGCTCAATTGGTCTATGATCACGTACGGTTTGTATTCAGATGTTGTACGTTTGTTCAAAACTGCACTATCATACTGGGGCTACAGGGGAGTTTATCCGACTTCCTTCTGGATTCGGAGGGATTAATCCATCCCCAATGATTGAGAATCCTCTAATAGCAGAAAAAGTCAATAAATAAATAAGAAAAGGAAATTGAAACGAAAATTTGCTGTAAGGATATCGAGGAGGAGAAGAAATTGAATTGAATAGAAGAGATTATTTTATAAATCACAATAAAATCAGGAGGCTATAGATGTGCCTCCTGCTTTCAATGCTAATGCTGATACGGTCAACCGTTCAATTAGAGATCATTTAGAATGAAAACATGCACCGGCCAACATATCTTATGTATTTTGTAAAGATGCTATGGTCGTAACTACTTGAGAAGAGGGTTCCAGGGACTACACCACTAATAATTTTTAAGAACTTGCTTTCAGTACAGCTAACCTTAGTAAAAAATAATCATAATAATTAGAAGACTCCACTTAAATGTAACTTTATACACTTGTTAGAATTCCACTATCTTACTCGAATGGTCGAGTTTTTTACCCAGATTTACCTGATTGTAGCAGTTGCCCATTTCAGAACTTTATATGTAGAATAAAGTGAAGTTAAGCCTCAAATTGAGAATAAAATCTAGTCGAGTTAAATAACATAGGGATGATGCCCTCGTTAAAAAAAAAAAAAAAAAAAAAAAAAAAAAAAAAACTGAAAGATTATCATGCACGGCTACATTGAAAATCAGAACCTCTTAAATGAATGGTTTTCCCTTATATGAGGAGTTGCTCCCGCCATAAGGCTGTTGTTAAATGCATACAATCAATACAATGTTCGATTGTGTAAATTACATTATTAATTATATGCGAAATCTTTTGATAGGAAAAACTCATATCGAAGTAAAAAGTGAAAAAATCCCACATAAGGGAGAGTTTATTTACAATAGTTCAGGATTTCAATAGTTGAGGCCCACCATGGAGACTCACTCATTTAATTAATGAGAAGGGTTGGTAAGAGGAAGATCCAGAGATATTCTTGCAGATATGGCTGATGCTATATATATATATATATATATATATATCGGTGATTTAGCACTAAATAACTTTATGGACTAAGTTCACACGCCATTGAATGAACAAATAATCTAAGAGCTCTCATGTGGAGGAAAAGTTTATCTGTCAGGTTCACTTTCAAGCCTACCAACTTTACAAAAAAAAGCTTAATTAGTTGGTTAGCAACTCGGCATGTTACCTTGCAACCGAGGGATTGACCCCTTGGTATGTATTATGGCACAAAAACTGAATTACCGCGATAACCGCATCTCGGGCCTCATGGGCGGCTCTACGAGAGGTGACAATTTAAAAAAATTTCCCAAATGTGGTAACGACACCAATCACCTCTATGCACTCCTAAGGTCCAAATGTCAGGGATTATATTTAAAATTAAAAATCTATAGTAAATAACCATCTATACACAACTGAAAATGGAAAAGAAACACTCGAACATCAATCAACAGTGTTTACTGTGGATAAATGGAAACAAGTGTGATTTGTTCGGAAAGGATAGATAGTTCCTATGGCATATATTGTCAGATTCGGATCAAATTTGAAGGCATAATAAGAAAAGACCATTAACTTTTAGTTCAATTCTATAATATTGATCCAGTTAGTGTACTTTGAGTTTAATTTCAATTGGGATCAATATTAATAAAATGTTGAACCATTCGTTGAAGAGAAAACTCTGCTATGAACTAACCGCCGTTTCGAAGCTGATAAAGCATTCTGTAGAGTTCACTTTGATACATGTCGGTCACTAGTTAAGATGAGATTTGAAGGTCAAGATATGAAATCTGCACGATCAGATGATGATAACCATGACTATGTATTAGAATACCTAGTGCTAAGCAAGGGTATTGGTAGACTTTGGAATCTGAAAACGAAATAGGAAAACACTGTCTCAGCCAATCTACATTTGTCACCTATATAAAATATGATCCGACCCAATACTTAAATAGATAGTTAAGATCATTTGATAAATGCAAGCCTTGACCATGTGATTTGGCAATGTCTGATTTACAAGTTCAGAAATTGTAACTTAAGTAAAGTTTCCTCTTCGTTGAAAGGTTCAGAACCCACACCACAATCAGTTTTTTTTTTATTGGTTTTCAATTGGTTCAGGTAGATTTTATGCTCTTTTGTTAGTTTCCAAAGTTTATATGCTTGTAGCAACTACCATTTGTTAAGCGAAAAAAAAAAAAAAAAAGTTACTAGCTAGTGGGAGAAGCAGCAGAGCATGCGGATGATAGCAAGTCATGGGCACAACAACTTTGACTTTTAGGTTTCAATTGTTCCTCACGATGTGAATGCATGCAACACCCTTTTAATTGACGTGTATGTATTGGTGCCAAATAGCATTTGATAATCAAAGTAGGGTTGGAAGCTTATGTTTCCAACCAAATTCATCAACATACATGTTTCTAATTTAATTTGGACATGTTGCTAGTTCTTTTGCAAAGAAGAGTTTTTTTCAATGTCATTCCGAGTCTTAATTAAATGGGATCGCTTGTCGGTTGGCGAAAGCTGGCCCTCCTGATGCTGATGAGCCAAGAATGCTATGGTTGCTTTGTGTTGCTTATACGTTTTGTTCTCGCGGGTTTTTTTTTTTTTTTTTTTCTCCTTCTGTCTTTTCTTCAACTTTCTCTTCCATGCCATCTCAGTGCTTTGGACTCTCCGGAATGATTCTAAGCATCACAACAGGAATCCAACTCTGGAGAAAGCCAAGAGGATTTTATCAGATCGTTTCAAGGATTTGGGTAACTTCTCATTCCGGGAAAAAAACATCCTCTCCCCTCCTATCCCATTATGCTTTTCTTGGGTGTGAATAGCTAAAGCTTTTTTGAAGCTTCACAGTGCTGCTTTTTAGCCCCTTACACTGGTAGTGCAGTGCTTTGCGGTGTTCTATGCAATGCTCAGTTGTGGAGTTTTCCCCGTGCAGTGTATGCAGTATCCAGTGCTTGCTCTGTGCAGTGGAGAGCAATGCGGTTTTGAGCTTGCTATGCTCTGTTGTGGAGTTCTCCCCTTGTTGTGTAGAGTTCTCTGTTGGCTCTATGCAGTGTGTCAGCTCTGTGCAGTGGAGTGTGGAGTTTTGAGGTGGTTTGGAGCTGTTTAGTGTGGTGCATTGCAGTGTGCAGTGCTTTGAGTGATGTAGTCTAGAAGCTTCCCTTTTCTGGTTCTGCTGTTTAATGCTGTGAAGTGCTTTGCTAGGTGGTGGTTTTCTCTCTGTGCTGTGAAGTGCGGTGTAGTGGAAGTGAAGGAAAGTGCGGTGAAGAGCTTTGAAGTGTTGGCTGCTGCTTCTTTGTAGTGCTGTTTTTTGAGGCTCCCTGTTCTCCCCTCTTGTGCAGTGAAGTGAGTGTCTTGTTCAGTACTTCGCTGTGTGCAGTGTTAGGTGGTCTAGTATTGTTTTCCTCCTTTCCTGTCTTCTTTGTTCAATGCCGTTTTGTTTATAAGGGCTGGCCAATTCTGTAGCCCTTTGTCAAGTTTGGTTGGCATTTTTTGTAAGCCTATCCTTTCAGTTTTTCCTCTGTTTTTTGAGGGCTCTATGCCCATTTCCCCTTTCTTCTCTTAATACAAATTTACTTTATAGCAAAAAAATAATAATAATAATGAAATTCCATCTTTACAAATAAAGAAAAAATAAAAAAAATAAAAAAAAAGGAAAAAGAAAAAAATCTTCAGCAGGTGGGCAACACATCTACAATGATTGATGGCCATTTAACAGGACCATCTTATCTATGGGCAGGGGCAGCCCCACACTCATTGTTTTGGGGCAGTACTCCCCTCATTTTACCAGGTTCCCTTCTAAAATCCACATAAAAAAATTTCTTGATAGGACTCCAAAATCCACATAAAAATTTTCAGTCCAACACAAAAAAAAAAAAAAAGTTCCCCCAGTGGGTGAGGTTATTCAGAGGGGTCCATGAGATGCACGTCTGCTGAGGTCATGGACTTGTATGTTCCTCTGCGCGCTGTAATTAAATATATTTATTATGTGGAAGTGGTTTTGAAACGACCTTCAATTTGAAGGTGGGCCACAGGCATGACATAAACGATGGATCTCGTGGCGTTACTGGTTTTTTTGGATTTGGTGAGACAAAGTCAATTCATCATGCAACCTAATCTTGTTCTGATCCAATGGCAATCAACCTCATGGTTAAAAGCTTTTTTCTTCACTTTTTTGAAAAAAATTCTTTCTACCGTTGAAATGGATCGCATGTTTGGTCGATTTCATTATTGTGACTCGGCGCTGACTCCATCTGGACATTGATACAATCAACATAAACCACTAAATTGAGTTATAATAAAAAGGTCCTTGTAATAAAATTAGTAAAACTTATGACAGACAACTTTCAAACTCTAAGTGATATTGGGCCAACTTTAGTTATTCACATTCTTAAATTTTTCATCTCCTGAGCCTTTTGATTGGCATGCATCTAAGTGTCTCCAAATAAATAAATTATACAAGCAGGGCCAAATTATTATTATATATTATAATTTATCTCGGTCGAATTCCTCTTTACTCATCGACTTTACAAAATATTTTGTTCTACATGACATTGACATATCATCCAAAATGAAGACACAATCACCTTTTGCATTTATCATAAACCATATCTAAACCCTAAAATCTCTAAAAGTTTATAGAGAACAGATTATATTGATAATAATATTAACATATTGCTTGAACAAACCAAACTTTCACACAGTAAAAAAAAGAAAAAAAAAAAAAAAAAAGAATTAGAAATGTGTGGGGAGATGCTTAATCATCCCAGGACTGTTTAACTCGTCCTAATCTTCAGCCCGGCTACGCGCATTCCGGCCGTGGTGCTGGATCACCAGCCGGGGTGCGGTTGCTAGCCTCGGTCCGGCTGCAACTATAGAGACTGCTAGCCGAGGCGTGTGTTTAAAATATCTCCTGCCTCCAGGCGCACAGTGACAAGACAGACGTCATCCTGGCCGTCCAACCCTCTGACAGGGCAGCATCCAACGGTCACACCCCCATCGGGGGAGGCCCCAGAAAGGATCCAGTGAGATCTTCGCCTGCCATCGAGTCCAATCCGATCAGGCCCAATATGACTGGCATTTAATGCTGTGCGGGCTGATCGGACTGGCAATAAATGCGGTGTGGGCTGTGATGGACTTCCATTTATTATTTTGTGAGCTGATGATCTCAGCAGCCAGATCATCAAGCCCATGACAAAGTCCTCGGTAACACTCATATATAAGGAAGAGATAGCATCTGAACAAGGTATGCAAAAGAAAAAGAGAACACATCTTCATACTGCCTCTCTTCTTCTTCATCAAAAATCCAGTACCGCCACTAACTGAGGCATCGGAGAGCCCTGTGCTGCCACAGCCAGGGTCCTTTGACCTCTTTCTCTCTTTTCTTTCAGGTGTCTCCGAACCACCACCAGTCAGCTCTCGACGGTCATTTGGTTAAGTCCTTTAAGGCACCCTCTTATCTTGTGAGTTACCGTTTTTGCACTTACAATTGGCGCCGTCTGTGGGAAAGAACGTGATTGTCAATCTTCCTTCATACTATGGCTGGGAGAGCTGCAAAAGATGGAAAAGTGCCCGAGACAGGCCCTGCAGGGACCATAGCGAACCCTTTCCGAGAGTCTTTGAGGTCCACTCCTGTCTATCTGCGGGGGTATCAGCCCCATCCAGAGTCATACCCGGAGACGGTGGTGACCCCTCTCCAGCCTCCTAGGAGGAGGGACCTCACCCTTCACCAGACTCGACGTAAGTCCCCGGTCTTGTTGGATCGTCGGAGAAATAGCGAGGTTCGCAGCTCTGATGAGGAATTCGACCCTACTTACGAGGAGATACAGGCGCAGAATGTTACTATCCGGGAGAAGGATGCCCTTATCAGACGCCTCCAACGACAGCTCAGGGAGACAGCTGAAGCAGCTGACACCGCCAGACAGCGTCTGCAGCGATCTGGCGGAGGAGGTTCTTCTCGCCATCAGCAGACCACCCCTTCCCAAAGGGACCTTAGGTTTCATCTGAACGAAAGAAGACGCAGTCGAGCTAATGACGAAGCCTCCAGCAGTAACCGCAGCCTTTCAAGGAAATGGTCAGAAGACATCCCCGAGGTCCGTAATGATGCTCAGGGATGGCTTGAGGAACAGATTCAGCAAGCAGTTAGGCGGAACCTGGAAGTGGCCGGCCTCACCCGGAGTCATCAGGACGCTGGCGCGTTCGCCGACCTCGGCACGTCGCCCTTCACTAGCGACATTAGGGATCACCCCCTACCGAGGAAGTTCACTGTCCCAAGGTTCGCCACCTACGAAGGGGCTTCGGATCCAGCTGCGCATCTGCGACATTTCTCGCAGAGGATGTCCGTCTGGGGAGATGAAGGCCATTTGAATTGCAAGGTTTTCTCGTCCAGCCTGGGCGAACTCCCCTTGAAATGGTTCTGCGGTCTCCCAGAAAATTCCATCTCAACCTGGCAGCAGCTCCAGCATTCCTTCATAAAGAAGTTCCAGGCTTACAGAGCTATCCCTAAGACGGACGCCGATATAATGGCCCTAAGGATGAAGCAGCACGAGAATGTCACTCAGTTCGCCAAACGGTTCTGGACGGTCTACAGCCAGATCGATGGCTCCAAAGACGAAGTGGCAATCTTTGCGTTCCAAAACGCCTTGCTGCCTGATAATGATCTTCGGAAGGACCTGGCTGGCAATCCTGTGGCCTCTATCTCGGCGCTAATGGCCAGGGTGAACCGTTTCATAGCTCAAGAGGATGACCAGCTCAGAGCCAGGGAAAGCTTTCACGTCAGCCGAAGAGATCGGAACGGGAAGTCTTCAACGAAGGAAGATCGGTCGTCCAGGAGAGAGGAACCAAGCCGCCATAGGACCTCGACTAGCTCGGCAAGGGCTTCTACACCCGCCTACAGAAACAACAAAAAGCTCAGACTGTCTTCCGATCCCTACAAGGCTGTTGATACCATATTTAAGGAGCCTATTCACAAGATCATGACTAAAATCAAATCCAGGCCGTATTTCAGCTGGCCGCCGCCCATGAGGAGCGATTCGGCCAACCGCGACCAGAGTAGATTCTGTGCTTATCATAGACAGAATGGCCACAATACCGAGGAGTGCAGAATCCTCAGGTCTCACTTAGAGAAACTTGTCCAAGATGGACATCTCAAAGAATATGTCAAGGCGAACGACAGGGATGAATCCCGAGCTCGGCACCGAAATGAAAAAAGTCAGGACAGTGATGGATCCGAGAAACTCATTAGCGTCATACACCTCGCTCCCCCACCTAGAGGGAGTAACCAGGCGCGTGCCGAGGCGAGACGGGCGTCCCATGGAAAACAGGTAATGGCGGCCGAGTTAGAACCGGTTGCGAAGAGGCCTCGCAAGGAGCAGCCCAAGATTTGGTTCTCTGATGACGACCTGGAAGGCGTACAACTCCCGCATAATGATCCGCTTGTCGTCACTTTGAAACTGAAGAATTGTAGGGTCCAGAGGATCCTTGTTGACCCTGGCAGTTCATCCGAGGTCCTTTATTTCGATTGCTTCAGGAAGATGGGCCTTTCGGAAGCAGATCTGCAAGAGGCCCGAACTCCATTGATAGGCTTCAGTGCCCAACCTGTATACCCAAAAGGGAAATTGACCCTTAAAGTTCAGGTTGAAGGAGCCTCCGTGATGGTAAACTTCCTGGTAGTCGACGCGCCATCCCCTTATAATGCCATCATGGGTAGAACTTGGCTCCACAGCATGGAAGCGGTACCCTCTACTCTCCATCAGAAGTTGAAATTTCCACTCGAAGATCACGGTAGAGTAAAAATAGTGACGGTTCGGGGAAATCAGCAAATGGCCCAACAGTGCTTGATGGCCGTAGTACCCGGAAGTCGCGAGCCCAAGCAGGTCAATGTGGCCGAATTGGAGAAAGAGTTGGACCGAGTCGGTCAGCATCCCGAACAGAAGAGTGTGGAAGAACTGACCGAGGTTAGGATCAGCCCACATGATCCGGAAAGGTTTTTCCTCCTCGGCGGTCAGCTTACCGAGCCTGAGCGATCCGAATTGACCGAATTCCTGTTCCAGAATATAGGAGCCTTCGCCTGGACCCCAGAGGAGATGCCCGGTATTCACCCCGAGATCGCGTGCCACAAGCTGAATGTGGATCCCGAGCACAAGCCCGTAATGCAAAAAGCTCGTAGGACCGGGCTGCCACAGACAGAAGCTGTGGTCGAGGAGGTCGGTAAACTACTTGAAGCAGGGGTGATCAGGGAGGTGCAGTACCCGGTTTGGCTCGCCAACACGGTGGTGGTCAAAAAGAAGACTGGCAAGTGGAGGGTATGCGTCGACTTCACAGATCTCAACAAGGCCTGCCCCAAGGACAGCTTCCCGCTCCCAAAGATCGACCAGATGATCGACGCCACCGCCGGCCACGACCGGATGAGCTTCCTCGACGCATATCGAGGCTACCATCAGATACCTTTGTACGCTCCGGACGAAGAGAAGACTGCGTTCATAACGCCCAGGGGCATCTACTGTTATAAGGTAATGCCTTTCGGCTTAAAGAACGCAGGTGCCACTTACCAGCGCCTGGTCACTAAGATGTTCGGGGCGCACCTTGGCAGCACTGTTGAAGTGTACATCGACGATATGGTCGTCAAGTCCAAACAAGCCGTGAACCATCTAGCCGATTTGGCCGAGGTGTTTGCCATTCTGAAAGAGTACAAGCTGAAGCTGAACGCCTCCAAGTGCGCCTTTGGCGTCGGCTCAGGCAAATTCCTCGGGAGCTTGGTCACTAGGAGAGGGATTGAAGCAGATCCAAACCAGATTTCTGCCATCCTTGGAGTGCAGAGCCCGTCTACTGCAAAAGAGGTCCAGAAGCTTACTGGCATGGCTGCCGCACTGAACCGATTCATCAGTAGATCCTCAGATAAGTGCCATCCCTTCTTTAAATTGTTGAGAAAAAACTGTAAGTTTCAATGGACTCCAGAGTGTGACCAGGCTTTACAAGCACTTAAGGCCTACCTTTCGTCGCCGCCTCTACTTTCGACCCCAAAACCAGGGGAAACGTTGCATTTATATCTAGCGGTCTCGGATCGAGCCGTGAGCTCGGTCCTGATCAGAGAGGAGGAAAATCAACAAAAACCGGTTTATTACACGAGCAAATCGCTCCTCGATCCCGAGACCAGATATACCCTGTTGGAGAAGCTTGCGTTGGCACTAGTTAGCGCCTCCCGCAAGCTCTCCCATTATTTTCAAACTCATACTGTAGTGGTGATTACAAAACATCCGCTCAAGTCTGTTTTCCGAAAAGCTGATTTTTTCAGGAAGGCTTTCGCGGTGGGCGATAGAGCTCGGGCAATATGATATTCGATACCAGCCCAGAACAGCCATCAAAGCTCAGGTCCTGGCGGACTTTATTGTGGAGTTCGTACCTCCAACCTCGGCGCCAACTCAGCTCGGCCCCGAGCCCGCGGACGAACTCGAGGTACCCTCCCGGGGGATGACGGACTATCTCCAAGCCGATCTCCGGCTCCCGTATGGAAGGTCTTCGTTGATGGATCGTCAACAGCCAAGCGAGCTGGTGCTGGGACCGTCATCCAGACTCCGGATGGTCTGGTTATTGAGCAAGCCCTTACTCTGGATTTCAAAGCGTCAAATAATGAAGCGGAATATGAAGCCTTGTTAGCTGGACTGAGTAGTGCTAAAATCCTCGGAGCTCGGCAGTTGCTCGTCTTCAGTGACTCCCAGCTAGTGATTAACCAGTTGACAGGAAATTATCAGGCCCGAGACGACAGGATGTCTGCCTACATCGCCCTCGCAAAGAAGTCTCTCTCAGAATTCCAGACAGCCGAGGTCAAACAGATCAGCAGGGGGTCAAACTCTCATGCCGATGCCCTAGCCAGTCTAGCCTCCGCCGTTGAGGCAGGGAAGAAAAGAACTATCGAAGTGGGATCGCTAGCAAGACCCAGCATAGAGCTTCAGCCACCCCGGGAAGTCCTCCATCTTGACTCCGGCCCAAGCTGGATGGATCCAATTATATCCTATCTTAAGGACGACAAACTCCCGGAGGACAAGATTGAAGCTCACCGGCTCAGATTGAAAGCTACACGGTTTTGGTTGTCCCCCGAGGGCAAGCTCTACAGAAAGTCATTCACTGGCCCATACCTTCAATGTGTCCATCCAAGCAAAGTGGAAGACTTTCTCTATGAAATACATGAGGGGATTTGCGGGAGCCATATAGGAGGGAGGTCATTAGCTTACCGAGCAATCAGCCAGGGGTACTGGTGGCCGTATATGCAGAAAGACGCGCGGTTATACGCCAAGAAATGTGAGAAGTGTCAGAAGTTCTCCCATTCTCTCCATCGGCCAGCACACGACCTGAGCCCACTCTCTAGTCCATGGCCCTTCGCTCAGTGGGGGCTGGACATCATAGGACCACTCCACCGAGCTCCGGGAAATAAGAGATGGTTAATAGTGGCGACCGATTACTTCACTAAATGGATAGAAGCAGAGTCGCTGTCTTCCATCACCGAGCGCGATACGAAGAACTTTGTATGGAAGAGCATCATCACTAGATTCGGCATCCCGCGAGTTCTCGTCTCGGATAATGGCACTCAATTTGATTCCGCCTATTTCAAGAACTTCTCACAAGAGCTCGGCATCCGGAATCACTATTCCACCCCAGCGTACCCACAGAGCAATGGTCAAGCAGAGATCTCCAATAAGGTGGTACTCGACGGGTTGAAGAAGCGGTTAAACCAGGCGAAAGGGAGATGGGTAGAAGAGCTTCCAAGCGTTTTATGGGCCTATAGAACGACCCCAAGGCGTTCCACTTCAGCGACCCCGTTTTCCCTTGCATATGGGATGGAGGCAGTCATCCCTCTTGAGGTCGGCCTCCCGACTTTGAGGTCGGATCTCTTTGACCAAGGCCAGAATGACACGAACATTGCCCGGGAGTTGGATCTCGCCGATGAACGCAGAGAATTAGCAACCATCAGACTGACTGACTATCAGCGGCAACTGGCCAAAGGTTATAACGAAGGGTCAGGGAAAGAAGGTTCTCAGTTGGAGAATTAGTCCTGAAGAAGACACTCCCATCGGATCGAGACCCAAGCCAGGGCAAGTTGGCGCCGAACTGGCACGGACCATTTAAGGTAGTCGCCATCGCGGGGCAATCAGCTTATAGACTCGAATATATGGATGGCCGACAGTTACCTCGGCCGTGGAATGTATCGCATCTCAAGAAGTTCTACTTTTAATTCTGTTGTACTCGAGATGCCCCAAGACTTCAATGAAAGCAGTTTTGAGTCTATTCTTTTCCTCACTGTCAGCCCGGAAACGAGAATCCACTATGATTGCCGTGGGGGCTGGTCCGCGAACCACCCCGGCACGAAGCCTACGGGCCACTATGATTGCCGTGGGGGCTGGTCCACGCACCACCCCGGCATGAAGCCTACGGGCCACTATGATTGCCGTGGGGGCTGGTCCACGCACCACCCCGGCATGAAGCCTACGGGCCACTATGATTGCCGTGGGGCTGGTTGCACCACCCCGGTGGCCTACGGGCACTATGATTGCCGTGGGGGCTGGTCCACGCACCACCCCGGCATGAAGCCTACGGGCCACTATGATGCCGTGGGGGCTGGTCCGCGAACCACCCCGGCATGAAGCCTACGGGCCACTATGATTGCCGTGGGGCTGGTCCCCGCACCACCCGGCATGAAGCCTACGGGCCACTATGATTGCCCTGGGGGCTGGTCCGCGCACCACCCCGGCATGAAGCCTACGGGCCACTATGATTGCCGTGGGGGCTGGTCCCACCACCACCCGGCATGAAGCCTACGGCCACTATGATTGCCATGGGGCTGGTCCGCGCACCACCCCGCATGAAGCCTACGGGCCACTATGATTGCGTGGGGGCTGGTCCGCGAACCACCCCGGCATGAAGCCTACGGGCCACTATGATTGCCGTGGGGGCTGGTCCCCGCACCACCCCGGCATGAAGCCTACGGGCCACTATGATTGCCATGGGGGCTGGTCCGCGAACCACCCCGGCATGAAGCCTACGGGCCACTATGATTGCCGTGGGGGCTGGTCCGCGCACCACCCCGACATGAAGCCTGCGGGCCACTATGATTGCCGTGGGGGCTGGTCCACGCACCACCCCGGCATGAAGCCTATGAACCATGACACGCACCTCCTCGATATGGGGCCATTGCGAACACAGCAATACTGCCCGAAGACCTTGGTCTCGTGCCATGCTGTTCCATTTTTAAATTATCTGTTACAATTTTGTCAAAAGACAAGCACAAGCATTTTGCAAAATCAAGCATGCAGACAGAGTAAAGTAAAGAGAATGATAAAAAGTTCAATTCATTGACTGCTGAAAGATTACATCCTGAATTACACAGGGATCGCAAAAAAAAAAAAAGGAGAAAAAGGAACAAGCAAACAAATGACAGCTTCCCAAGTCTTCATGATTCTTGTGGAGCTTGAATTACAGGGGGCG
>QPKB01000011.1:10538787-10702835 GCA_003546025.1 Camphora micrantha | reverse complement strand
GAAATGCCAGGAAAAATACAGAAGAAAAAAGAATGAAAAAAATCGAAAAACGGCGAAAAAACGGCGACCGAACGCGGCCAAAAAATGGCCCAAGGCCATGGTCGCCGGCGACCATGAATTCCGCCGACCCAAAAAATCGCCGGAAGACCTTTTTCGGGTCCTTTTTCGCGTTTCGAGTTGATTGGCCCCTGTGATTTTTCCAAAAATCTGATTTTTCGTGCATGAAATCCGTCGATCTTCGTCAACATCACGGATTCACCGCCGAAATCATTGGATGATCATTAGATGCCTCGAAATAGCCAACCGGCCGACAAAGAAAGCACACTTTCTGCCCGCCCGTGCCGATCGTGAAATCGACAGGACAGATGTTGCCGGCACGTTGACATTAATTAATGTCTGAAATTGCATCGCCATCCGACATCAAACAACATGTGGATCCACCGGCGGTCATCGCAAGAAGAATTCCAAAAGACGCGGCGCGGCCCGCGACTCTTCGAGCGACTTGGCGACCAATTAATGAGGTTAAATGACCCGTTTTATGACAAGTTAATGCGGTCATTAACTCATTATTTTGGACGGCCCAATCAAAAGCAAGCAAAGGGGAGTTACAAGTCAAAGGATTGATGGCATTAAAGCCATGAAACTCCTCCCATGATGGGGATTAAAAGCAAGAAAGGCTCATTATTCTCCATCGGCCAATCAGATTCAAGGAAAAAGGAGTTACAAAATAAGTAGTTTAAAAACTTGTAACTCCTCCCATTATGAGTATTAATGCATTCAATGCTCATAAACCCTCCTAAATGGCTACCAAAGGCCTATAAATAGGAGGGCATTCCAAAGGGAAAGATCTAGCTCTCGCTCTCCCCCCGACGAAGACAAAAAAATCCAGAGGCCCTGCAACTCTGCTGCAAAGACCACCAAAAGGTGATTGAAGCACCCTTGGGGGGCCACCCCCCACAAGGACCTCCCTTCTTCTACCAACATGGCTAAAACGTGGCTTTTCAGCCCGTTTAATTAGCTTTTTATCGGATATAAGACCTTCTCTTGGTCTTTGTCCTTTAAAAATCTGAGGTTAAAAAGTCAAGCCAAGAATCCAAGCATCGTGTTCTCATCTGCATGGATGATGGAGGAGCCCATACATGACTCGCGACCGTCGATCTGAACGTGTCCCCACAATCGAATGAGAAGTCAGATTCCTTTTCTTGATTTCTATTGTACTTTATTTTTCTTTTAGAGACAAAAATCACAATTCTTGTCTTTCATAATGGATAAGACTTGTAAATCGCCTTTTACGGCAAAATCGCCTTTCACGGCAACAAATGAAATCGCCTTTCACGGCATTCAATAAAAACCCTTTTGTCTCTTTTCTTAAAATATGTGTGCAATAGAAACTAGAAAAAGTTTCATTTCCCCTTTCTACTTGTGAAGGTGGATCTTCGGATCACCATTCCTAAAATTCAAAGTAGAAAATTGAAATTGGCATACCCGTACAAAAATAAAGAAAGATGTTGATACCCTTTATCTTTTCTTCTCCTCCCCTCCGCCCTACCCCGAAAGACCCGGGGCGGAGGCAGCGGGAGAGAGGGAAGAATCGGGTCCATCAGGAACGAACAGTTTTCTTTTGTATACGGGTATATAAAATTTTCTATTCTACTTGAAAATAACAAGCGGTGATCCGCGCACAGATCAACCTTTTCATGTAGAAAATAAAATAAAATTTTTCTAACATTTATTGCATACGTGTTAGTTACGAGACATAATTTGAACTTTTAATGCTGTGAAAGGCGAATTTTGATTTGTTTGCCATTAAATGTGTCATTTTTGCCGTGAAACGCGATTTTTGGTACTGTGAAAGGTGATTTACAATTCTCATAAAGAAAATGACAGTACATATGATTTTTTTGTGTCACTTTAAAAATACAAAAACAATAATTAAGAAGAAAGAAAAGAAGATCTGACTTCTCAGGAGATTGGGGGGACTCGTTTAGATTGATGGTCGCAAACCATGTTTGGGCTTCGCTGTCATCCCTCTGATGATAACAGTAGATGGTTTTGATTCTTTTGATGAGGCTTGATCCTCAGATTTTTAGAGAACAAGGATCGAGGATGGGTTCCTGTATCCAATATAAATCATAGTAGATGTGCTAAAGAGCAGCGTCTAAGCCATGAGGATAGAATGAGAGGGCCTCGGGGCCTCGAATGAACCCCTAAGGGTCTTTAATCACCTTGTGGTGGTGGATGTTGCAGAGCTTCTTCTACAAAGGAGGGACCGTCATAGGAGTATAATGGTAACCTTGGAAGAGCGTAAAAAAAATTAATAAAATAAGAAAAAAAAAAAAAAAAAACATACCTTGGAATGGTGGAAATGACCTTCTTTTATAGGCTTTTGGCGGGCATGTGGGGATTTTATGGGCTTTAAATGCATTAATGCTCTATGATTTGAGGAGTTATACATTTTGAATTTATATTTTTATAACTCCTTTTATAACTCATTTTTTCTTGAATTTTGATTGGCTGTTGGAGAATAATGGGTCATTATTCGCATTTAATCTTCGTGATGGGAGGAGTTATATGGTTTAATACGATAATTGAGTTGGCTTGTAACTCCCATTTCTTTGATTTTAATAGGTAATTAATCACATCAATTAATTATCATAAAAATGAGTCATTAACCGCATTAAGTGGCCGCCGAAGTGCTTGAAGAGTTGCGGGCTATGGCATCACTTTTGAAATTTTATGCGAGTTAGCCTTGATAGCTGACATATTTCATGCATCAATTGTTGTTGGTTGATTATTCAATTTCAAACGTTGATTGTTGTAGGTGGGCCAATACCATTCGTCCCGTCGATTTCTCGATCGATCGGTTGGACATAAGGTATGTTTTCTTGGTTGGTCGGAAGACGATTTTGCGGTGTCCGATGACAAACCCATGATTTTGATGGCGAATCCGTGATGTTCTCAAAGAACGATAGATTTCAACCCAGAAAATCACAAAGGCCAAACGGCTCGAAAAAGCAAAAATGACCCAAAATGGGTTTACGCGGAAATTTGGTGTCCATGGGGTTGTTTTACCCGATTGGTCGCTTTTTTGGCCTTTTCATGATTTTTCTCTTTTGGCATATTTTTATGGTATTTTTGTACAATTTTTGGCATGATTTCCCTACAGAAAACTTAAAGAGAACCCGTATAAAAAAAGGGGAAAATTTTTTGATTTTTCGGGAAAGGCGAAGACTTTATCGTGTAGGAGTGCCGATTTGTCGCCAGAAGCCAAAATTGGGTCCAAAGGTGTCGAAATGACCTTAGATTGAGTTGAATCTTTGATAGAAGAGAAATAAAACCAACTAAGGCTTTTGGTTGAATTTCAAAGCCGTTAAGGGTCTTGTCACTAATAGACTTGATTCAGTTGCGAAGGAGATGTCGCGCTTTGATGTACGGTCAAATGATATTCGATTGATCTGAGATTTGACAAGGAGCCTTATGGAACCATTTTAAGATGATCCATCACTCTGATTTGCAAATCATGGTCCCAAGGGGCTCCGCCGCTAGGATACCTCGTTTAGCTACTGGGGGCCAATTTGAGTCAAATGATATCGAAATGACCTGAAACTTGATATGTAGTCCCTTAGAAGTATTTTTGATACCATTCGAACTCTTGCTTGAAGAGTGATGATTTTGGCAGTCTACGTCATCGGGAGGCTTGATTTTGCTATTTGAATGTTGATGTTAGGTCAAACGATGTTGGATTAACCTAATAGTTGACATAGAGCCTCTTGAAAGTATTTTAAGATCATCCACCGGCTTTGATTGGAGATTTGGTGTCTTCGATGCTATTGTAGCCGGAAGGGCCGACTTTGTCGCAAAGAGAACGCGAAAATTGTATTTTGCGCCATATGGTGTTAGAATATCCTGAAATTTGATGTAGAGCCTTCTATTGATATTTTGAGACCAGTTGTGTGCTCAATTTTGTGTAACAAGGTCTCTAGCTTTACTGTCATCGGGAGGTCCTATTTGGCTGCTAGAGGAGTGAAGTCAGGCCAAATGATGCTCGTATAAAAATATGTAAAGTTAAAATTTTAGAGGCATATAAAAAAAAAGATAATTTTACTGGAAAATTCATCGTAGGTGGTCGTTCCACGAAAAAGGGAATAGTAGTTCAGGCAACACGAAAAAAGGTATGTCAAACCATTTTTTTTTTTTTTATAACTTTGAGATCAGCGACGCTAGCATCACTCGTATCTAACAGGAGCAACAATAGCGTCCCTCGTCGTCTCCCGAACCTTTTAGTTTCACAGCATACCCTTTCAGGTCTCTGTCTAATGACCTTCCAACTTTCCACACCTATTTATAATCTTTTTCCGCAAATGGTTTTTTGTTTGTTTCTCTCTTCTTCCTCTGCTTCTTATTTTTATCAATGGGGTTGATGTTAGCAACAAATAGCTTTGATCGAAAGTTGGAAGGGGCAGTTTTGTTTTGGTTTAAGAAATGTGTCTTTGCAAGCTGGAGGCTATGATGGATTGTTTTTCATTATTTATACCTTTTTTTATCTTTTACGAATGGATTGTATCTCTTTCTAGATCAGTGGGTTTGATATTTGTAGCATGTTACCACTAATTGACATTTGGAAGGGGAGGTTTGGTTTGGTTTTTGAAATGAGTTCTTGCAGGAGGCTTTGAGTCCTAACACCCAAGTCACAAAGATCTAGTTCTTCTATCAACTTCTTCAGTTTCAATTTATCAACTCCACCTCCCAAAATCGCAACTTTTGGAGAAATCTCAATAACTAGGACATGAACACCACCCTCAAGCTTACCTATTCATTTTCGATTTTGGTGGTGGGTCCGGGTTTCGTCGATTCGCGAAATCAAAGGAGATAGTCTTGATCACAAATTGGCAGATTTGCAATGGTCTCACCGTCGGAGAAAAAATATCGTCGCCACTCGCAGCAACAGCAACGTGGCCAGAGAAGGAAGGGACGACCTCATCTCTATCCGCTCTTGTTGGCATCGCTCCTCTTGAAGTTAAAAAGAAAAAAATAAAAATAAAAATAAAAAAAATAAAAATAAATAAAAATAAGAAGATAAAATCGGGATGACGAACCACGTTTGTAAGGCCGAAACTACTATTCCCTTTATCGTGCAACGGGCACCTAAGATGAATTTTTTTGGTAAAATCCTATTATAAAAAAACTCTAAACAACAAAAGACACTCTAACAAAATGGTAGCAACCCAAAGTCCACAAGCCCATTAAGAGTCGGCCTTGCACGCCCGGAATCCTTTATCCAAAAAAAAAATCCCCACCAACCCAATATGTATGTACCTTTGTCTTATTTAAATGATTAAATTGAAGGAGGAGCTATCACCAAAATATAGGGATTTTGACATATTGCCACATCAGATTTTATTTTCCCAATTTCATGATTCAAATTTACATAATGTCACCAGAGTCGTTTAACTCTGGTTAACACTCTTGTTTTAACTTTTTTTCACCGTATCCCATGATATCATGAGATTTATCAATTTCTGTATCATATGTTTTTTGCAACTAGTGAAGAAATTTATTCTTTATAAAATACAAAATCTGACATTTTATGAAAAGTAAATACACATTTGACCACCATTTCTCAGATTTTTATCATTTGGAAAAAAATCTCTCTAAGATGCACATAAATGCCATGATATCATGGGATCCGAACCAACAAATTAAAAAAAATTAAAAGTTGACCAGAATCAAACGACTCTAGTGACATTTCCCGAGGTTTGGTCATGAAATTGAAACACCCACACCCCAAACCCTCCTTACAGGAGTGCACAAAAAATCCGTCGATCCGTAAATCCAATCCGTTCCGACTCGATCTGCGGATTTTTATTCGATCCGAAGGTAAAAGGATTGGTGATGAATTGAAAATTTTGTAATCCGTTAGCAACGGATCGGTGGCAGATTTCACCATCAATCAGCGGATTCAATCCGATCCGATCTGTTGACATTAAATATAAATAAAAAACATAAGGGGTCTAAATATAAATTAAGATGTCTAAATATAAAATAAAAAAATTTAAGAGGGCAAAATGTAACCCCAAAACCCTACCCTCATTCATGGCTTCATCTCCCAAACCCATGTTCTGCACTATTTTGTTCCATGTTCTTGCACTCTATTGTTGATTAGATCTCTTTTGGTTGTAATATAGATAAAAACAACTCTTTATATTGATCAATTGGTAATTTGTATTTGTAATTTGTAACTTTTTTTGTGGATTGTTAACTTGTATGCTGAATTTTTTTACAACATGTTTGACATATTTTTTTTATTAACATTAGACTGCACGGATTAATCCGATTCGGAATTTAGCAGCCATGGATTGGTGAAGAATTCCAAATCCGTCAATTCGTAGCTACCAGAATGGTGACGGATTTTTTTCAATTCGCACCAATCCATTTCGTGTACACCCCTGCCACCCCATGTCAAAATCCCCTCCCCAACCCCACAAATATATATATATATATATATATATATATATATATAAGTCCCACTATTTTCCGCATTTGAAGAAGTCAACAAAAGTACCTAGTGAGACTACTCGGAGAAAATAAAAAAATAACAAGCCCGCAATCCATTATCCGAAAGAGAATCCACCAACCCAATATGTATCTACCTTTGTCTTATTTAAATGATTACAAGGAGTAACTATCACCAAAATATATTAGTCCCTCAAGTTTCCGCAATTGAAGAAGTCATCAAAAGTAACTAATGGGACCAGGTGGAGAAAGTTAAAAAACAAGGCAAAAGTCACAGAATATTTCCATGGATGAATTAGTCTCCACCCACCGCTCTACACTTGTCTATTTAAACAGAATGCTATTGGAGACCTCATCATCACACAAAATAAGCATTATCTCCTTCTCCAAATCACTTGCTGGTAGTAATGGCCATAGAAATAACCAACACCACCACCTTGAAACCATCTTCTTCTTCACCTCCTCTCCCTCCCTTGGACACCCACATACCCCTCACCATCTTTGACAGAGCTGCCTTTGACCTCCATGTGGCCATTATCTACTCCTTCCGACCACCCATGCCCTCCAACCAGGCCATGATAGAGGGCCTCTCAAAAGCACTCCACTACTTTCCACACCTTGCCGGAAGAGTATCCCTCGACGACCAGTGTCGCCCATGTATCATTCTAAATGATGCAGGCATCCGTCTAGTAGAAGCCCGTGTAGACATGACCATATCCGAGCGTCTACCTTTTGACCCATCACCCGAGCTTCGCCAACTGCACCCATCAATCCATTGCACTGAAGAGCTGCTCCAAATTCAACTCAACCGCTTCTCCTGTGGTGGGCTGGTGATCGGCCTCACTGCACACCATAGGATCGCCGATGGGCAGTCGATGAGCTCTTTCTTCCTTGCATGGGCTAGATTAGTTCGGGGCCTTGACGTTGACCCACTTCCCTACCATGACCGAGGTTCCATTTCGATACCTAGGAACCCACCTCACTGCGAATTCGACCACCAGGAGATTGAATTCAGACAAGATGACTCTCCTTCTCTCAACCCAACTGCATCCTTGTCATCTATCGAGAACATCGTCGTTCATTTCTCTGCAGACTTCATAAACAAGATAAAAAAACAGGTAATCGATAACAGCTCCGGCCGTCGCTATAGCACTTTCGAGTGTCTCTTGGCCCATTTGTGGAAGAAGGTGACAATTGCTCGTGGGCTACACCATGAAGAATTCACCCAGGTGAGGGTGGCAGTGAATGGCCGAGCGCGAATGAAGCCATCAGTGCCAATGGAATTCTTCGGCAACCTGGTGCTTTGGGCTTATCCAAGGCTGAGAGTAGGAGATCTTGTGGATGGGAGCCATGCATTCATCGCAAAAGCAATCCATAGTGCGGTGGCACGGATCGACAATGCGTATTTTCAGTCGTTCATTGATTTTGGAGAGTTGTATAGGACAGAAGAAAGAGAGGAGATGGCCGCGACTGCACCCGATATCGGAAATTCCCTTTGCCCGGACATGGAAGTAGATAGCTGGTTGAGGTTCCAGTTTCATGACCTTGATTTTGGTGGTGGTGCACCTTGTGCTTTCCTTCCTCCGAACTTGCCTGTTGAGGGTTTGCTTATCTTCGTGCCCTCCTGCAAAGAGGAAGGTGGTGTGGATGTGTTCATGTCTCTTTTGCCTGACCATGCTGACCATTTCAAGGAGATATGCCACTCTTTGGAGTAGGGCTCTGTTTCTAATTCTTTTTTGTTGTGTTAAAAGTTCGGTTTGTTCAAGTAATATGTTAATATTATTATCAATATAAGCTCTTTCTGAAACCTTTGAGAGATTTTAGGGTTTAGATAAGGGTTATGATTAATGTAAAAGGTGATTGTACCTTCATTTTAAATGATATGTCAATGTTATGTAGAACAAAATATTTTGAAATTACAGTCGATGAGTTAAGAGGAGTTCCTCCAAGATAAATTATAATATATAATAATAATAACTTGGCCCCGCTTGTATAATTTATTTGCAGACACTTAGATGCATTTCAATCAAAAGGCTCAAGGGATGAGAAAGTTAAGAATGTGTATAAAAGTTGGCCCAATATCACTTCAGTTTGAAAATTTCGTGTCATAAGTTTACTAATTTTATTACAAGGACCTTTTTGTTATATCTCAACTTAGTAGTTCAGGTTGATTGTATCAATGTCCAGATGGAGTCAGCGCCGAGTCACAATAATTAAATCGACCAAACATGCGTTCCATTTCAAGAGTAGACAGAATTTCAATTTTTCAAAAAAGTGAAGACAAAATGCTTTTACCCATGAGATTTGGTTGATTGCCACTGGTTTAGAACAAGATTAGGTAGCATGATGAAATGACTTTATCTCACCAAATCCCAAAAAACTTGTAACGCCACAAGATATAAGGTCGTTTATGTCATGCCTGTGGCCCACCTTCAAATTCATGGTCATTTCAAAACTACTTCCACATAATAAATATTTTTAATTGTAAATGAGGAACATACAAGTCCATGACCTCAGCAGACAAGCATCTCATGGACCCCTTTGAATAACCTCACCCATGGCAGACACATAATTTTTCTTTTCTTTTTTTTTGGAGAATCCAGAATTTTCATCTGGAATTTGAAGGCAGATCAAGAATTTTATTCTTTTTTGATCGGTTTTAGAAGGAAACCAGGTGCAGGGAACTGCCCACAAAACCATATGTGTGGGTCGTCCCTGCCCCTGGATAAGATAGTCCTGTTAAGTGGCCATCAATCCTTGCACGTGTAGCCCAAGGCAACCATAGCGTTCTTGGAAAATCCGGATCCGCAGAGCCACTTCTCGCCAGCAACTATTACCTAAAGCACCAGCAACATTGCGATTGTCTGAACTCAGAGAACTGTTGTTGGAAAGACCTTATCCACACATTGAAAAAACATGTGTGCCTTTTTTGACAATGATTACTAATGCCATTGGGCACCAATACATACACGTGAACTAAAGGGGTGTGGCATGCATTCACATCGTGAGGAACAACTATTACCTAAATCCCTTCAATGGGGCTGAAGCTTATTATGCGGACCGATGCCCGCTTCTATATAAAATCCTAACGCACTTTGTTTCAAACCAAATAATTTAAATACTTGGATAATTGGATACCCATAGTTATGATCATGGTTTGGCCATTGAATGAGGAGGGAAAATACTAGTTATGGACTTACAAAAACTTCACAAATTGAAGATGCACTACTAGATTATGTTCTTTTGGCGAAGTAAAGAGCGGCGGCCTCTAAAAGTAGCATTAGCGGCCATCACATCGGTTGCTTAAATACCTGATATAAACCCCCAACCCCCCCACTTTTCATTTTCACTCAGTTTCCTTCTCCAATTTTTTTTTCCCCTCCCGCGCTCTGCCCTTCCGCACCAGCGACGCTACCGCCCTCCCGATTCTCTCTCCCTCTCCCTCTCTCTATTTGTCTCTCCCTCTCCCTCCCTCCCTCTCCATCTCTGTCTCTATTTCTCTCCCTCTCCCTCTCGCTCTGCACTTTGCCCACTCTCTCTCTCTCCCTCTCTATTTCTCTCTCCCCCTCCCTTCCTCCCTCTCCCTCTCGCTCTGCACTGCGCCCACGCCACAGTGCCCTCTCTTTCTGCACTGAGAACGGCGTAATCTCCCGCCCCAAGATTCTGGGTTTCGTCGGAGTCCAGACCAGATTCGCGTCTGCGGATCGGCGTGCCGCACTTCGGAGCACGTGGTTCCCTTCAGACACCGACGGCCTATTACAGTGAGATCTCGCCTTCTATTTTGGGGCTTTGAATTGGGTTTTGTGAATTGTTGCCTGTTTGTTTTAGCTGTAATTTTGAAGGTTTTGTGGATGATGATGATTTTCTATTTTGGAAACTCAATGTCTGGTTTTGGATCTGCAGTTGATTTGGATTGGGATCAGAATGATGGATTTAGAATTGAGTCTAGATAATCAGTGAAGAGGCTCTTGATATCTTGTTTCAGTATTTATTTTGAGCTTCTTTCAGTAAACTTCTCCTTTTATTGATGAACATTTTGAGGTCTTTCAGGAGCCCTCTAGTGGTATAATGTTTGGGGAGAGTGGGTTCTCTATCGGTCTCTTCCCTCTTTTCTTTTACACTTATCACATAAGATATTAGTCATTGGAAAGTGAAAAACAACTGTCCCAGATCATATTCAGATTGATATGGGTTGGCTCAGATTAATTTTTAAATGCCAAACATCTATAATGCTGAAAAAGCGGAAAATCTGACTTGGGTTGCTTGAGCATTCTGAGTAATACTTTTTTTTTTTTTTTTTTCGTTCGTTTACTTAAAAGAGCTCATTACTCAAAAAAAGGGAATCAAACCAAACCATTCCTAGACCACACCTTAAAAGGTCTCTACCTCAATTTAGCAGGGCAGTGTGCTACCCCATTCCATTCTCTGGAAATGTGACAAACCTCAACCCAAACTTATTTTCTAGTATTTACGTCAGTATTCTGTCCTGATAATACTGCTAAGCGACCGGGCACATTCAAATTATCAGGGCTTACAATAGATAATCTGTCTTGTCTTCTACTGTCAAAATTAAGATCCGGCTGTTTGTTGTTTTGTTCAAACCAATCTATCTCTTTGATCTGTGTGGAGGTTGATCGAGCTGTGTTTGCTGAACATATTTATGCTTAGCTTATGTTACCAATGAATTCTAGTTTTCTTTAATTAAAATGAATAAATTAAATTGATCCTTTTGCGCCATGGTTATGACAGAATTTGATGTGTTACATCTATTTTCCATTTCTTTTGAGTTTTCATGATCTGGGTCATTGATCTGATTATTTATTTGGACACCTCACCTGTCAAGGATTTCATGGGTCAGGTTTGTTTCATATCCAGGGCAGTTTATAGCTAGTTTTTTTTAGGAATACTTCAGGTAATTGGATGTATTGGGCCCATTTGCCAACCTGTCCCATCTTTCTTTTTTTGCCAGGAAATTCAAGACTACCCCTGCAGTAAAATTTTGGATGAACAAATTTTTTTGGGTGGTTATAAGTTACTAGAAGTAGAAATCACAGTCATTTAGGATAATGGTAAAAACTGCATTGTGTTTACCTTTAATTATTATAAGTTGGCAGATGAGTACTATCTTGTAAGGAACTGATAAACTCATCTTGAAAAGTCAGATACAATGAGGGATTATGAAATGGCAGTAGTATCCAGAATTGAAAGGACCTGAACCGCATTAGTGCTCACTTGGGAGGAGAATCAATGCAGCATTGAAGAACACTTTATTAAGGACTATGGTGTTTGACCAGACTTCCCCTTGGGAATCATTACCATCCATGCGATGGGGTTTCATTAATTGGACCATTGATCTCTCTTCACTTTGTGTACGGTCGAAGATGTGTTTGTGTTTGCGCTTTTTATTTTTTATTTTTTATTTTTTATTTTTGTTGTTGAGAGTTTTTTTAGTTTTTTTTTTTTTTCCATTTACAGAAATGTGGAATGAGACTTAGTTCTGATATGATTTTAAGGCCATTATTGTTGCTGTTTGTTTAGTCATTGAGGGGCTCTGCTTGTTACAAGTCTGAATTGTGATATAAAACATTGATAGAAACTACTTGATATATCTAGAAATTAATACCACCCAGATAAGTTTTGCAGTAGGCTGTTCATTATTTCTGTTTCAATGCTCTGTTCTTTTTTTTTTTTTTTTCTGGCTAAAGCAATGCTCTGTTCTTTATCTCCTGAGCAATGATATGGAAAGGGATTTTGATGAAATCCATGAAATACTAAAGATGGACCACTTACATTCACACCTTCATGATGATAACACTGTGTGACATTTTAAGATATTTTACAGAAAATGATATGTATTAATTGATGCAAGGTGCAGCAGAATTTTCATATGAGAACTGTCATGTGAACTGGAAAAGGTAAGTGTGTGGAAAGGTAAGTACTCTCACACCCAACCATAAAACACTCTAACCCAAGTTGCTCACCATCAGCACTATAGCTAGGATCGATTCTGTTTATGTGGAATGGAAGTACCTCGAAAGGAGAGCATCCCACATTCTAGACAGGGAGATGGAGAAGTGGATGTATAGGTTGAAAAATTCTTTTGATAGACATACTTACAGTGGGGTCTATGATTCTTAGAGAATTGGGCTGTGAATAAATACCTATGGATTGGGCCCAAGCTCAACTTTACCCTAATTCTTACAGAGCTATGCACCATCCTTTGAATCTTAGAAAATGTTTCTTATAAATCCCACAAAGTTTGAAATGGCACCGCGTTTTAAGAAGTATCAGAGAGCTTCTTGTTGGAAAGTTGAAACAAAATTCATATAACTGACCCAATCAATGGATTATCTCTATCATTTATGCCTTTTGAGCTCCTCTTCCGGCTGTTGCTTTGTTTAGTTATCGGTCTATATTTTTGTAAGATTTTCATATATCTCATGTTCATCTGATTTTTGTTGTTCACTGTAAATTCTTGAAATGTAAGGGAATCATCACTATAAATTCTTGATTGTTCTTATGGAAAATCCTATTCGTAGATGATTGTGGAACCTGAGTAGCGAGTGCCGGATTTTGTCAAGGTTGGGGCGGACATTGATATTGCTCATTGCAATTATCATCCACTATCCATTTACATAGGACTCTTAATCAGGTAACCCTATCCTCTACACCAATGTTTCAACTGATTCTGCCGATTAGATTAATTTATTTGTTGGGGATCAGAGTGAGTTTACGTTTTCAAAGTACCTGTGTTGAAGGGAGATAATCCATTCTTTAACATATTTACAAAAGTAGCTTGAAGGAATGAACAATCTTTGTTTTTAGAGGCATGTTTTCCTCTGTTTTAATTGATTAAGTAATATGTATAGTGACAATTTTGACAACTTTTATTACCAGGCCAAGTTATGTATTAATTATTTAATTTCATTGTTCTTAGGACCTGTTTGTTTGCATATAATATGTAGGAATTAATTTTTAAATCTCTGTGTTCCCTCACATCTTCGTTTTTGGATCTGTTGTTTTCAATAGCAAGAGTTTTTTTCTTCTTTCTTTCTTTTTTCCTGAGAGCTCTATGTTAGTGAAGACGAAACAGCCCTCCAATTTACATACACATTTGGACAGCCATCAACAGCCCACCTATATGCATACATATTTTGGGTTCAATTAGTATACCAAAACAGGGCTAAAGCTACATTGGACTACTTTGGATTGGTTTTGAATGTGCCAATAATTCCTCCCAAGATCATGTGTCGCTGATTTTGAATTGACCCATATATTTTGAATTGAAAGCAATTAAATTAGAAAACCTATATTAAAAGTATATAAAAAAAAAAAGCAAATATATCTAAATAGAAAAATCTCGATATGTCTAGCATGTTTCTTTTGAGATTTGGGACGTAATGAGTTTAACATGTTGCTTTTTTTTTTTTCCTTTTTGTTTTCCGAATTATGAATGTTGATTTATCAATTATTTCGTTTAATGAAATTAATTTTACAAACATTTGAACAGATATATCAGGACGAAAGAGGAGAGATCGTCCGCGGACGATGGACGAGCTGCTGCGCCATGCCCAGTCCAGCATGCCATCTAGGGAGCCTAGACCGACACCGGATGCCGCCCAGTTTAGTTCGATGGCCCCACCGAGTAGGCCATCGACGTCTCATCCGAGTCCATCCACCCCAGTGGACGCTTCGGCGTCGACTTCTTCAGCTCCATCGTCTCGGCTTGCATCGGTCGATACACAGACTGGTATAAGTTTATTTAATTAAAACATATTCATTCTTGAAAATTATTTTATTTAAATTTAATTAAATTATCTCTAATTTGAAGAGGTGCTACGAGCACGGGCCCATCTTCCAGCAGGGGGAGAGGCCCTGCTCGAGGGATCCGGACGTGGAATTCTGGTCATCCCATAGACGTGGAGTTTGATGAGACATGCCATCCGGTGGGTCCGCATGTTAGCCAGCTCATCAGTCAGTTGGGACATATGGTCCGGGATCCATATGCATTCCCTTTGACTACACTTGATTGGGAGGCTTTCCCGCTGGAAACACTAGATCGTACCTGGTAGCAGGTTAAGGTAATAATTTAACATTTCTCCTCAGGATGTGTCAATTTAAACCATAACTCACTGAAAAATTATTTGTCCTTTTCAAGACAATTTAAGGGCATGTCCTAAGCTTTTCCTGCCAGTTTGCATGTCGAAGTGCCGGAAGATGTGGAAAGATCATAAAAATAAAGTTAAGATGCAGCATTGGAAGCCACATCAGGATGCGCCCGACATACTTGAGCGAGTTCCGAGGGGCGTTCTCCTGGATCAGTGGACTCAGCCGGACGAGCGCAGAGGTTCAGGTGAGAAACTTGTAATTTTTTAATTTTAATTTTAACAATTTGCTAGTGACTAACGTAGCTAACAAAAATGAATTGATAAATATTGAAAACAGAGAGAGGCTGCTACGAATGAGCGGAACTGCGCAATGCAGGGTTCCGCACACAGGTTGGGGACTCGACACATCACCCAGGTCCACCACGAGGTAAAAAGTTATATCGTACCTGTAATTTATATTTTTGTCATTATGTATGATAGTATACTAATAATATAACTCTCCACCAAACAGTTGCGTTCCGAGGGTGTTCCGGTCGATAGGATGTCCGTCTGGATGCGTTCTCGAGATCCTCGCCACCAGGAGGTTGCAGCTATCTTCGTAAGTTTTTATATTGAACCATTTAAATTATCTTTCTATTACTATGTCTTCTTATGCATGATAATATATTCAATGAATCAACTACGCAGGCCTAGCATCAATCATGCCTGAAGGAGTTACACGAGGAGGAGCGCAGTTTGCCATCACGGAGGGATGAGATATTCCACTCCGTCGTTGGCC
Source organism: Camphora micrantha (assembly GCA_003546025.1). Lineage (NCBI taxonomy): Eukaryota > Viridiplantae > Streptophyta > Magnoliopsida > Laurales > Lauraceae > Camphora > Camphora micrantha. Next base: position 10,687,436 of record QPKB01000011.1, on the reverse strand, counting down.
GGGACGAGCACGGATACACGCTCATGTATGGGACGGGCATTCCACGCTCGCACATCGCTCGATCGGAGTCATCCGGTGCTAGCTCCTCCCAGGGCTCGCGCCCCGTACATATGAGGAGGTCGAGTAGTTGCTCCAGTCCATGAAGGCAGCAATCAGAGAGGAGGTGACCAATGAGGTGAGGGCAGAGATGAGGGCCGAGTTGAGAGCAGAGATGGCAGAGCTGCAGGCTCGTATATCACAGAGTCGCGGCCCGCTCACTTCAGACCCACCACCCACTACTCAGGTTAGTAAGAAAAAAATTTGTACGTTTAAATTTTCAATTAGGTCATTGATGTGTCAATATTTATGTTTTTTTTAACAGTTTTTAACTGTATAATAAATAATTACAGGCACCTGACGCTGACAGCGGCCACCAGGCCCGTCATGACTTGGTTGGAGAGGGCAGTCATCATCCAGCAGGCTCGACTGATCGTGACCAGGTATAATTATTTACTTTAATTCAAGATTTCAACGTGTATAGAAATTTCTTAAGTTGTGTTAGAAATTTATAGATTTTGAAACTTAAAAAGTTAGAAACTTAGTTTGAAACTGGACGGCCACGGGCCCGTAGTTATTCCTGACTTGTAGGAACTGACGGAACGAGATTCCGACTCCCGGATTGCTCGTAAAGCTGAAACGTAGGTTTAACACAATACGATAAGTTAAAACTTAGAAAACCAGCCTCCGGGCGCCTAAAATGATCAAACGGGCTCCGTTGCCAGTGAAACTGGACGGACACGGGCCCGTAGTCATTCCTGACTTGTAGGAACTGACAGAACGAGATTTCGACTTCCGGATTGCTCGTAAAGCTGAAACGTAGGTTTAACTCAATACGATAAGTTAAAACTTAAAAAACCAGCCTCCGGACGCCTAAAACGAGCAAACGGGCTCCGTTGCCTGTGACACTGGACGATCATGAGCTTGTAGTCAATCCTGACTTGTAGGAACTGACAGAACAAGATTCCGACTCTCGGATTGTTCGTAAAGCTGAAATGTAGGTTTAACTCAATACGATAAGTTAAAACTTAAAAAACCAGCCTCCGGGCGCCTAAAATAAGCAAACGGGCTCCGTTGCCCGTGAAACTGGATGGGCATGAGTCCGTAGTCATTCCTGACTTGTAGGAATTGACGGAATGAGATTCTGACTCCCGGATTGCTTGTAAAGTTGAAACGTAGGTTTAATTTAATACGATAAGTTAAAACTTAGAAAAGCAACCTTCGGGCGCCCAAAATTAGCAAACGGGCTCCATTGCCCATGAAACTAGACGAACACGGGCCCGTACTCATTCCTGACTCATAGGAATTGACGGAACGAGATTCCGACTCCCGGATTGCTCGTAAAGCTGAAACGTAGGTTTAACTCAATACGATAAGTTAAAACTTATAAAAGCAGCCTCCGGGAGCCCAAAATGAGCAAACGGCCTCCGTTGCCCGTGAAACTGGATGGGCACGGGCCCATAGTCATTCTTGACTGGCAGGAACTGACGAAACGACATTCCGACTCCCGGATTGTTCGTAAAGTTGAAACGTAGGTTTAACTCAATACGATAAGTTAAAACTTAGAAAAGCAGCCTCCGGGCGCCAAAATGAGCAAACGGGCTCCGTTGCTCTTGAAACTGGACAAGCATGGGCCTGTCGTCATTCCTAACTTGCAGGAACTGACGGAACAAGATTCCAACTCCCGGATTTCTCGTAAAGCTGAAACGTAGGTTTAACTCAATACGATAAGTTAGAACCTAGAAAAGCAGCCTCCGGGCGCCCAAAACGAGCAAACGGGCTCCGTTGCCAGTGAAACTGGACGGGCACGGGCCCGTCGCCATTCCTGACTTGTAGGAACTGACGGAACAAGATTCTGACTCCCGAATTTTTCGTAAAGTTGAAACGTAAGTTTAACTCAATACGATAAGTTAAAACTTAGAAAACCAGCCTCCGGGCGCCCAAAACGAGCAAACGAGCTCCGTTGCCCGTGAAACTGGACGGGAACGGGCTAGTGCTCATTCCCGACTTGTAAGAACTGACGGAACGAGATTCCGACTCCCAGATTGCTCGTAAAGTGTAATTGTAGGTTTAAATTTCAAAATTTTAATTTTAATACTTAATTTTTTTGTATTTGTTGTATATTGCCAATTTTTATAATTAATTATTAATATTTATTTCTCCTTTTGTCTTCAGGTTTGAGAGCATCGGATCCATCATGGCACCCTGCACGGACAATATGTTTTCTTTTTTTCTTTTTTTTTTTTTTATTGCTGGAATTGTAATGGATATAATTTGTTGAAACTTTTGTAATGTTTTGAATATCATTAATATAAGATTTTGTTTTGTAATTAGTATTTGTAATTGATGGTAGTAGTTGCATATGAACTATTCAGGTACAGGTAAAATAAACAGGAATAAATTTGAGAAATTGGTAAAGATTTAAAAGAAAAATTATTTACCTTTAGCGGCAGCCATTGGCGGTCGCTAAAACTGAACTTTTTTAAGTATTAGCGACCACCATGGCGGTCGCTCATACTAAAAAAAAATAAAAATAATAATTAAAAAAAAAAAGTATTAGCGACCGCTATGGCGGCCGCTAATACTTTTAAATTTTTTTTAAAAAAATATAAAAAATTATTAAAAACACTTTTAGCGACCGTTAAGTAGCGGTTGCTAATGTATTATGCGTCGCAGTCTCGGCGGTCGCTACGCTGTCGCTAAAGGTTATTAGCGACCGCCTGGACACTTTTAGCAACGGCTTTTGGCGGTCGCTAAAAGTCCTTTTTCTAGTAGTGATGTTTGGCCCACAAGGATGTGGACTCAACTCCTTCGATGTTAGTCACTGGGAAATTGAGTACTTCGCTTGGGACTTATTTGTGAAATGAATGGATTCCACTATCTAGGAATTCTTGCCTCTATACGAGAGATGAATCCCACCGTCATAAACCTCACAGAAAACTCGAAATCCTTTCCATTGAGAAAATATAATTCATTTATCCTTTTCCACAAAGGAAATGTGTACCACCAAACAATATAACAATGGTTTACATGAAATCAAAGCAATTACCCTCTCTATCACAAAATCCCCTCGTCTTATAGGTGTTCCCCATTTTCTAGTGATTTGGTGGCATGGAAGATGCCATTGGAGAAAATGAAAGCCATGTACAGAAGAAACAATTGTACGTATCTTACCCAATACAAAATATGAAAGTGTATATATGTTTCATTGCATTTCAGATTTCAAGTACAAATTGGAATTTTACATCATGAGATTGTGGGATTCAACTGTCGAACTCGCACATTACAATTCATTTATAGAACACATAACTTTCATGTCCGTCCTTCGATATACAAAAATCACATTTTGTCTAAATTTACAATGCATGAAAGAGAACTACAAAAAAGTAGAAGGAATGACAGAAATGCCGCTTCCGAGGTCTCGAGGATGGTTGGGTACATAGGAATCCAGTTCCTTATATTTCTCGATTTCTACGTCAAATATTGCGAGTTTAGCCTTTCAAGTTCGCACCTCCGTGGGTAGTTGGAGTTTTGACCTAATCGTAGTCCCTTTCATCATGTCACTTAGGCCATTTTTGTGTTTGGCGGCCATGGTGAAGACAACTTTTATGATGGGATCTTGATTCAGGATTGTATTGTCCCCAAGTAGACATCAAAATATAAAATTAAAGGAAGAGGAGAGAGACTAACTTCATGGAATGTTAAAATCCCCTCCGGAGCAGTACTCTAGAGGTTCTAAATACCTTGGGGTCCTGCAACAACACCAATTTACAAAAGTACAGTCTCTCTTCTCCTTAAAATGCAGGTATCTCCTTCTCTTGCTTTTACCATCTCCTTTTCTCTTATTTTTTTACTTAATTCCTGGCGCCAATTTCTAACTTAAAAGGGCTTATTATAGGCTTAGAGGGCTTAACAATAGGTTGGGCATGACTCCACATGATATCACCCATGCACTCTCTACACTAAACAAGCAATTTTGGAAGGTGGGGTCATAGGAACCGTTTGTTTTTCCCAAGGGGTTCATGGAATATATATATCAGTTCCACCTAGGGGGGGCGTGACAACTTTTTTGTGATCCCTGCGTTACAGATTGTGGTGTAACTACTTGTAATTGCCAAGTAATGGCTAAGGAACCTGGGGGTTGTGGAAAAGTGGTCTACATAGTGGCCATGTGTCAATTGTTTGTTTATAACACGTGTCCTGCATTGTTTTGATGATTTTAATAGGTCCAACTTGAGTGTCAAATGTCACTCATAGGCTTGGACACGTGTCATGATGACTAGGCAAGTTGTGGGACCCATTTGAAGTGAAAAAAGGCTAAGGAGTCGTGGGACTTGACTTTTTTTTTTTTTTTTTTTTTTTTTTTTTTTTTTTGGGGGGGGGGGGGGGGGGGGGGCACCCTTCTATTCAGCCATGGGCCCCCACAATTCTACTGGGGGACTTGCGAACCTTACACTAATTTTTTTTATCTCCACTTGCTTCAAAACTTTGAGGAGATGTTATCCACGCATTCCTTGATGATTTTGAGCTAGATTTGGAGGCTTTAGATTTCTTGATAATCAAGAAGTGGGGCCCACAAAAACATGCACTCTTTTGGCCTCAAATGGTGTCTAATTCACTTGATTTTTGTTTGTTGAGTGTAGAAATGTCTCAACATGATTTAAATGACTCATCCTTGTGTTTTTGATTGATCCGTTTAAATCATTTGTTGTCGAAGTGAATTTTGAGCATTGATTTGACTTTGTCAGCCCCGTTTAGAGTCTAGTCTTCTGGGATTTGCTTTGTAGACCTTGTTTGTAGCATATCCTTTTCTTATCTATCTATCTTGAGTTTACTTTGTAGACCTTTTTTTGCGGCCTATTCTTCTGGCATTGAATTTTTTATGTGCTAATAATTGATGTTCCCTTGGGGCATATCCATGAGAAACTCTCTGATTTGAGGTTTCTCCACAGCCCTTGAAAACTATTAGCGGATCGTTTCGAGATTACCAAGATGAGCTAGCGAATGTGAGAATCCATGGGGTCCATCCCTTTCCTGACCGGAGACGAAGGAACGAACAGTTTTCTTTTGTATACGGGTATATAAAATTTTCTATTCTACTTGAAAATAACAAGCGTTGATCCACAGATCAACCTTTTCATGTAGAAAATAAAATAAATTTTTCTAACATTTATTGCATACGTGTTAGTTAAGAGACATAATTTGAACTTTTAATGCTGTGAAAGGCGAATTTTGATTTGTTTGCCATTAAATGTGTCATTTTTGCCGTGAAACGCGATTTTTGGTACTGTGAAAGGTGATTTACAATTCTCATAAAGAAAATGACAGTACATATGATTTTTTTGTGTCACTTTAAAAATACAAAAACAATAATTAAGAAGAAAGAAAAGAAGATCTGACTTCTCAGGAGATTGGGGGGACTCGTTTAGATTGATGGTCGCAAACCATGTTTGGGCTTCGCTGTCATCCCTCTGATGATAATAGTAGATGGTTTTGAATCTTTTGATGAGGCTTGATCCTCAGATTTTTAGAGAACAAGGATCGAGGATGGTTCCTGTATCCAATATAAATCATAGTAGATGTGCTAAAGAGCAGCGTCTAAGCCATGAGGATAGAATGAGAGGGCCTCGGGGCCTCGAATGAACCCCCAAGGGTCTTTAATCACCTTGTGGTGGTGGATGTTGCAGAGCTTCTTCTACAAAGGAGGGACCGTCATAGGAGTATAATGGTAACCTTGGAAGAGCGTAAAAAAAATTTAATAAAATAAGAAAAAAAAAATAAAAAAAACATACCTTGGAATGGTGGAAATGACCTTCTTTTATAGGCTTTTGGCGGGCATGTAGGGATTTTATGGGCTTTAAATGCATTAATGCTCTATGATTTGAGGAGTTATACATTTTGAATTTATATTTTTGTAACTCCTTTTATAACTCATTTTTTCTTCAATTTTGATTGGCTGTTGGAGAATAATGGGTCATTATTCGCATTTAATCTTCATGATGGGAGGAGTTATATGGTTTAATACGATAATTGAGTTGGCTTGTAACTCCCATTTCTTAGATTTTAATAGGTAATTAATCACATCAATTAATTATCATAAAAATGAGTCATTAACCGCATTAAGTGGCCGCCGAAGTGCATGAAGAGTTGCGGGCTATGGCATCACTTTTGAAATTTTATGTGAGTTAGCCCTAATAGCCGACATATTTCATGCATCAATTGTTGTTGGTTGATTATTCAATTTCAAACGTTGATTGTTGTAGGTGGGCCAATACCATCCGTCCCGTCGATTTCTCGATCGATCGGTCGGACATAAGGTATGTTTTCTTGGTTGGTCGGAAGACGATTTTGAGGTGTCCGATGACAAACCCATGATTTTGATGGTGAATCCGTGATGTTCTTAAAGAACGATAGATTTCAACCCAGAAAATCACAAAGGCCAAACGGCTCGAAAAAGCAAAAATGACCCAAAATGGGTTTACGCGGAAATTTGGTGTCCATGGGGTTGTTTTACCCGATTGGTCGCTTTTTTGGCCTTTTCATGATTTTTCTTTTTGGCATATTTTTTATGGTATTTTTGTACAATTTTTGGCATGATTTCCCTACAGAAAACTTAACGAGAACCCGTATAAAAAAAGGGGAAAATTTTTTGATTTTTCGGGAAAGGCGAAGACTTTATCGTGTAGGAGTGCCGATTTGTCGCCAGAAGCCAAAATTGGGTCCAAAGGTGTCGAAATGACCTTAGATTGAGTTGAATCTTTGATAGAAGAGAAATAAAACCAATTAAGGCTTTTGGTTGAATTTCAAAGCCGTTAAGGGTCTTGTCACTAATAGACTTGATTCAGTTGCGAAGGAGATGTCGCGCTTTGATGTACGGTCAAATGATGTTCGATTGATCTGAGATTTGACAAGGAGCCTTATGGAACCATTTTAAGATGATCCATCACTCTGATTTGCAAATCATGGTCCCAAGGGGCTCTGCTGCTAGGATACCTCGTTTAGCTACTGGGGGCCAATTTGATTCAAATGATATCAAAATGACCTGAAACTTGATATGTAGTCCCTTAGAAGTATTTTGATACCATTCGAACTCTTGCTTGAAAAGTGATGATTTTGGCAGTCTACGTCATCGGGAGGCTTGATTTTGCTATTTGAATGTTGATGTTAGGTCAAACGATGTTGGATTAACCTAATAGTTGACATACAGCCTCTTGAAAGTATTTTAAGATCATCCACAGGCTTTGATTGGAAATTTGATGTCTTCGATGCTATTGTAGCCAAAAGGGCCGACTTTGTCGCGAAGAGAACGCGGCAATTGTATTTTGCACCATATGGTGTTAGAATATCCTGAAATTTGATGTAGAGCCTTCTATTGATATTTTGAGACCAGTTGTGTGCTCAATTTTGTGTAACAAGGTCTCCAGCTTTACTGTCATCGGGAGTTCCTATTTGGCTGCTAGAGGAGTGAAGTCAGGCCAAATAATGCTCGTATAAATATATGTAAAGTTAAAATTTTAGAGGCATATAAAAAAAAGATAATTTTACTGGAAAATTCATCGTAGGTGGTCGTTCCACGAAAAAGGGAATAGTAGTTCAGGCAACACGAAAAAAGGTATGTCAAACCATTTTAATTTTTTTTATAACTTTGAGATCAGCGACGCTAGCATCACTCGTATCTAACAGGAGCAACAATAGCGTCCCTCGTCGTCTCCCAAACCTTTTAGTTTCACAGCATACCCTTTCAGGTCTCTGTCTAATGACCTTCCAACTTTCCACACCTATTTATAATCTTTTTCAGCAAATGGTTTTTTGTTTGTTTCTCTCTTCTTCCTCTGCTTCTTATTTTTATCAATGGGGTTGATGTTAGCAACAAATAGCTTTGATCGAAAGTTGGAAGGGGCAGTTTTGTTTAGGTTTAAGAAATGTGTCTTTGCAAGCTGGAGGCTATGATGGACTATTTTCATTATTTATACCTTTTTTTATCTTTTACGAATGGATTGTATCTCTTTCTAGATCAGTGGGTTTGATATTTGTAGCATGTTACCACTAATTGACATTTGGAAGGGGAGGTTTGGTTTGGTTTTTGAAATGAGTTCTTGCAGGAGGCTTTGAGTCCTAACACCCAAGTCACAAAGATCTAGTTCTTCTATCAACTTCTTCAGTTTCAATTTATCAACTCCACCTCCCAAAATCGCAACTTTTGGAGAAATCTCAATAACTAGGACATGAACACCACCCTCAAGCTTACCTATTCATTTTCAATTTTGGTGGTGGGTCCGGGTTTCGTCGATTCGCGAAATCAAAGGAGATAGTCTTGATCACAAATTGGCAGATTTGCAATGGTCTCACCGTCGGAGAAAAAATATCGTCGCCACTCGCAGCAACAGCAACGTGGCCAGAGAAGGAAGGGACGACCTCATCTCTATCCGCTCTTGTTGGCATCGCTCCTCTTGAAGTTAAAAAAAAAAAAAAAAAAAAACAGAAGATAAAATCGGGATGACGAACCCTGTTTGTAAGGCCGAAACTACTATTCCCTTTATCGTGCAACGGGCACCTAAGATGAATTTTTTTGGTAAAATCCTATTATAAAAAAACTCTAAATAACAAAAGACACTCTAACAAAATGGTAGCAACCCAAAGTCCACAAGCCCATTAAGAGTCGGCCTTGCACGCCCGGAATCCTTTATCCAAAAAAAAAATCCCCACCAACCCAATATGTATGTACCTTTGTCTTATTTAAATGATTAAATTGAAGGAGGAGCTATCACCAAAATATAGGGATTTTGACATATTGCCACATCAGATTTTATTTTCCCAATTTCATGATTCAAATTTACATAATGTCACCAGAGTTGTTTCACTCTGGTCAACACTCTTGTTTTAACTTTTTTTCACCGTATCCCATGATATCATGAGATTTATCAATTTCTGTATCATATGTTTTTTGCAACTAGTGAAGAAATTTATTTTTTATAAAATACAAAATCTGACATTTTATGAAAAGTAAATACACATTTGACCACCATTTCTCAGATTTTTATCATTTGGAAAAAAATCTCTCTAAGATGCACACAAATGCCATGATATCATGGGATCCGGACCAACAAATTAAAAAAAAATAAAAGTTGACCAGAATCAAACGACTCTAGTGACATTTCCTGAGGTTTGGTCATGAAATTGAAACACCCACACCCCAAACCCTCCTTACAGGAGTGCACAAAAAATCCGTCGATCCGTAAATCCAATCCGTTCCGACTCGAACTGCGGATTTTTATTCGATCCGAAGGTAAAAGGATTGGTGATGAATTGAAAATTTTGTAATCCGTTAGCAACGGATCGATGGCAGATTTCACCATCAATCAGCGGATTCAATCCGATCCGATCTGTTGACATTAAATATAAATAAAAAACATAAGGGGTCTAAATATAAATTAAGATGTCTAAATATAAAATAAAAAAATTTAAGAGGGCAAAATGTAACCCCAAAACCCTACCCTCATTCATGGCTTCATCTCCCAAACCCATGTTCTGCACTATTTTGTTCCATGTTCTTGCACTCTATTGTTGATTAGATCTCTTTTGGTTGTAATATAGATAAAAACAACTCTTTGTATTGATCAATTGGTAATTTGCATTTGTAATTTGTAATTTTTTTGTGGATCGTTAACTTGTATGCTGAATTTTTTTACAACATGTTTGATATATTCTTTTATTAACATTAGACTGCACGGATTAATCCGATTCGGAATTTAACAGCCATGGATTTGTAAAGAATTCCAAATCCGTCAATCCGTAGCTACCAGATTGGTGACGGATTTTTCTCAATGCGCACCAATCCATTCCGTGTACACCCCTACCACCCCATGTCAAAACCTCCTCCCCAACCCCACAAATATATATACATACACATATATATATATATATATATATATATTAGTCCCACAATTTTCCGCATTTGAAGAAGTCAACAAAAGTACCTAATGAGACTACTCGGAGAAAATAAAAAAATTACAAGCCCGCAATCCATTATCCGAAAGAGAATCCACCAACCCAATATGTGTCTACCTTTGTCTTATTTAAATGATTACAAGGAGTAACTATCACCAAAATATATTAGTCCCTCAAGTTTCCGCAATTGAAGAAGTCAACAAAAGTAACTAATGGGACCAGGTGGAGAATGTTAAAAAACAAGGCAAAATATATTAGTACCGCAATTTTCCGCAATTGAAGAAGTCATCAAAAGTAACTAATGGGACCAGGTGGAGAAAGTTAAAAATCAAGGCAAAAGTCACAGAATATTTCCATGGATGAATTAGTCTCCACCCGCCGCTCTACACTCGTCTATTTAAACAGAATGCTATTGGAGACCTCATCATCACACAAAATAAGCATTATCTCCTTCTCCAAATCACTTGCTGGTAGTAATGGCCATAGAAATAACCAACACCACCACCTTGAAACCATCTTCTTCTTCACCTCCTCTCCCTCCCTTGGACACCCACATACCCCTCACCGTCTTTGACAGAGCTGCCTTTGACCTCCATGTGGCCATTATCTACTCCTTCCGACCACCCATGCCCTCCAACCAGGCCATGATAGAGGGCCTCTCAAAAGCACTCCACTACTTTCCACACCTTGCCGGAAGAGTATCCCTCGACGACCAGTGTCGCCCATGTATCATTCTAAATGATGCAGGCATCCGTCTAGTAGAAGCCCGTGTAGACATGACCATATCCGAGCGTCTACCTTTTGACCCATCACCCGAGCTTCGCCAACTGCACCCATCAATCCATTGCACTGAAGAGCTGCTCCAAATTCAACTCAACCGCTTCTCCTGTGGTGGGCTGGTGATCGGCCTCACTGCACACCATAGGATCGCCGATGGGCAGTCGATGAGCTCTTTCTTCCTTGCATGGGCTAGATTAGTTCGGGGCCTTGACGTTGACCCACTTCCCTACCATGACCGAGGTTCCATTTCGATACCTAGGAACCCACCTCACTGCGAATTCGACCACCAGGAGATTGAATTCAGACAAGATGACTCTCCTTCTCTCAACCCAACTGCATCCTTGTCATCTATCGAGAACATCGTCGTTCATTTCTCTGCAGACTTCATAAACAAGATAAAAAAACAGGTAATCGATAACAGCTCCGGCCGTCGCTATAGCACTTTCGAGTGTCTCTTGGCCCATTTGTGGAAGAAGGTGACAATTGCTCGTGGGCTACACCATGAAGAATTCACCCAGGTGAGGGTGGCAGTGAATGGCCGAGCGCGAATGAAGCCATCAGTGCCAATGGAATTCTTCGGCAACCTGGTGCTTTGGGCTTATCCAAGGCTGAGAGTAGGAGATCTTGTGGATGGGAGCCATGCATTCATCGCAAAAGCAATCCATAGTGCGGTGGCACGGATTGACAATGCGTATTTTCAGTCGTTCATTGATTTTGGAGAGTTGTATAGGACAGAAGAAAGAGAGGAGATGGCCGCGACTGCACCCGATATCGGAAATTCCCTTTGCCCGGACATGGAAGTAGATAGCTGGTTGAGGTTCCAGTTTCATGACCTTGATTTTGGTGGTGGTGCACCTTGTGCTTTCCTTCCTCCGAACTTGCCTGTTGAGGGTTTGCTTATCTTCGTGCCCTCCTGCAAAGAGGAAGGTGGTGTGGATGTGTTCATGTCTCTTTTGCCTGACCATGCTGACCATTTCAAGGAGATATGCCACTCTTTGGAGTAGGGCTCTGTTTCTAATTCTTTTTTGTTGTGTTAAAAGTTCGGTTTGTTCAAGTAATATGTTAATATTATTATCAATATAAGCTCTTTCTGAAACCTTTGAGAGATTTTAGGGTTTAGATAAGGGTTATGATTAATGTAAAAGGTGATTGTACCTTCATTTTAAATGATATGTCAATGTTATGTAGAACAAAATATTTTGAAATTACAGTCGATGAGTTAAGAGGAGTTCCTCCAAGATAAATTATAATATATAATAATAATAACTTGGCCCCGCTTGTATAATTTATTTGCAGACACTTAGATGCATTTCAATCAAAAGGCTCGGGGGATGAGAAAGTTAAGAATGTGTATAAAAGTTGGCCCAATATCACTTCAGTTTGAAAATTTCGTGTCAAAAGTTTACTAATTTTATTACAAGGACCTTTTTGTTATATCTCAACTTAGTAGTTCAGGTTGATTGTATCAATGTCCAGATGGAGTCAGCGCCGAGTCACAATAATTAAATCGACCAAACATGCGATCCATTTCAAGAGTAGAAAGAATTTCAATTTTTCAAAAAAGTGAAGACAAAATGCTTTTACCCATGAGATTTGGTTGATTGCCACTGGTTTAGAACAAGATTAGGTAGCATGATGAAATGACTTTGTCTCACCAAATCCCAAAAAACTTGTAACGCCACGAGATATAAGGTCGTTTATGTCATGCCTGTGGCCCACCTTCAAATTCATGGTCATTTCAAAACTACTTCCACATAATAAATATTTTTAATTGTAAATGAGGAGCATACAAGTCCATGACCTCAGCAGACAAGCATCTCATGGACCCCTTTGAATAAACTCACCCATGGCAGATACATAATTTTTCTTTTCTTTTTTTTTGGAGAATCCAGAATTTTCATCTGGAATTTGAAGGCAGATCAAGAATTTTATTCTTTTTTGATCGGTTTTAGAAGGAAACCAGGTGCAGGGAACTGCCCACAAAACCATATGTGTGGGTCGTCCCTGCCCCTGGATAAGATAGTCCTGTTAAGTGGCCATCAATCATTGCACATGTGTAGCCCAAGGCAACCATAGCGTTCTTGGAAAATCCGGATCCGAAGAGCCACCTCTCGCCAGCCGACATGCTATCCCTCTTTTCTAAGGCACCAGCAACATTGCGATTGTCTAAACTCAGAGCCCTGCTGTTGGAAAGACCTTATCCACACGTTGAAAAACATGTGTGCCTTTTTTGACAATGATTACTAATGCCATTGGGCACCAATTCATACACGTGAATTAAAGGGGTGTTGCATGCACTCACATCGTAAGGAACAATTATTACCTAAATACCTTCAATGGGGCTGAAGCTTATTATGCGGATGCCCGCTTCTATATAAAATCCTAGCACACTTTGTTTCAAACAAAATAATTTAAATACTTGGATAATTAGATATCCATACATCACTACAACAAACTGCAGTTTTAGCGACGCAATTTTTTGTCTTCAAAAGCCCATAAAACGTCAGTAAAACCATTTATCGACAAAATAATTTTCGTCGGCCAGACGTCGATAAAAAGTCGTGGTCAAAACATTTTACCGACGTAACAATTTTCCATCGGCAAAAATTAGCATTTTACTGACGATTATTATACTTTTGCCGACGTGTTAAAAACGTCGGCAAATAAATTTTATTATTGTAAAAATTGAAATTAACTTTTACCGACGTTTTATTTCCGTCGGTAAAAGAAAACACAAAATAAATAAAAAAATAAAAATCATTTTACCGACGTTTTATTTTCGTCGGTAAAATAAAAAGAAAATAAATAAATAAATAAAATCTTTTACCGACGTTATATTTGCGTCGGTAAAATAAAGCGTAAAATTCATTTTCCCGACGTTTCATTTTCGTCGGTAAAACAAAAGTAGAAATAAATAAAAAATTAAAAAACTTTTACCGATGTTATTATTTCGTCGATACAATAAAATATAAAATAAATAAAACAAAAAATTTATTTTACCGACGTTTAATTTTCGTCAGCAAAACAAAAGTAAGAATAAATAAAAAAATAAAAAACGTTTACCGACGTTGTTATTTCGTCCGTAAAATAAAACATAAAATAAATAAAACAAAAAATTTATTTTACCAACATTTAATTTTCGTCGGCAAAACAAAAGTAAGAATAAATAGAAAATTAAAAAACGTTTATCAACGTTATTATTTCATCGGTAAAATAAAACATAAAATAAATAAAACATAAAATTTATTTTACCGACGTTTAATTTTCGTTGGCAAAACAAAGTAAGAGTAAATAAAAAATTAAAAAACGTTTACCGACATTTTATTTTCGTCGGCAAAATAAAAAGAAACTTTTACCAACGTTTTATGTTCGTCGGCAAAAAATAAAACTCAAAAAATAAAATACTTATACCGACGAAACAAAAACGTCGGTAAAAGTATTTTATTTTTTTTTAAGCTATATTCGTTTTTTCAATATATTTTTCCTGTAAACTTGTTTATTTCAATTTAATTTTCCTGTAAACCTATTTATATACCTGTTCATGCACCTATAATCAATATAAAAAATGCATGCAAACAACCATCGTCATTTTTCATCAAATCATTCATCTCATTAAACAAATATTACAATCAATAATGATACAGTCCCATATAAATGTCCAATATACATATACAAATGAACTAAAAAAGAATAAAACACATTTAGCTAGTCTGCAACCGACCCCAACGCGTCCATCAATCTGCAATGACACAAACAACATTAGAATCTTTTCAATGAATTAAATTATAAATGAAAGATAAACATGAATATATATATAAATCTTAAGTGTAAAGATTTAGGTGGTTTTTTTGTTTAATTTGTTAACCGGATATCTAATTCATTAACTGTCAATTCCTACAAGTTACTTTGGCCTTGAACAAGATAACAAGATACTCATCCTAGTTTCTAGGCTGTCTGATGGTCGTTTCCGTTTTCGACCTCCGACGGCCTATTTTCGAGACTAGGTGTTAAGAATCCAATGTTTTTAGGTCTAATTCGTTAACCGGGAGTCCGATTTATGAACCGTCAGTTCCTACAAGTTAATTTCGCCTCGAGCAAGGTGCCTTTGCCGTTTTCCAATTTTTCCGGGGGCCGTTTCCCGATCCGGACCCCCGGCGGGCTGTTTTCGAGCCTAAGTGTTGGAAAATCATCGATTTTCGCTTCTACTTTTCTAACTGGGAGTCCTATTTGTGAACCGTCAATTCCTACAAGTTACTCTACCCTCGTGCGAGGTGATTGTACCGGTTTTTAATTTTTTCGGGAGCCGTTTCCCGTTCTGAACCCCCGGCGGGCCGTTTTCGAGCCTAAGTGTTGGAAAATCATCGATTTTTGCTTCTAATTCTCTAACCGGGAGTCCTATTTGCGAACCGTCAGTTCCTACTAGTTACTCTACCCTCGTACGAGGTGATCGTGCCGATTTCCAATTTTTGCAGGAGCCGTTTCCAGTTCCAAACCCCCGGTGGGCCGTTTTCGAGCCTAAGTGTTGGAAAATCATCGATTTTCGCTTCTAATTCTCTAACCGGGAGTCCTATTTGCGAAACGTCAGTTCTTACCAGTTACTCTACCCTCGTGCGAAGTGATCGTCCCGGTTTCTGATTTTTCTGGGAGCCGTTTGCCATTTTAGACCCCCGGCGGGCCTTTTTCGAGCCTAAGTGTTGGAAAATCGTTGATTTTCGCTTCTAATTTCTCTAACCGGGAGTCCTATTTGCAGACCGTCAGTTCCTACCAGTTACTCTACCCTCGTGCAAGGTGATCGTACTGGTTTCTGATTTTTTCGGGAGCCGTTTCCCATTCAGGACGCCCGGCGGGCCGTTTTCGAGCCTAAGTGTTAGAAAATCATCGATTTTCGCTTCTAATTCTCTAACCAGGAGTCCTATTTGCGAACCGTCAATTCCTACAAGTTACTCTACCCTCAAGCGAAATGCTTATGCCAGTTTTCGATTTTTCTAAGGGTCGTTCCCCGTTTCGGACCCCCGGCGGGCCGTTTTCGAGCCTAAGTGTTGGAAAATCGTCGATTTTCGCTTTTAATTCTCTAACCTGGAGTCCCATTTACAAACCGTCAATTCCTACTAGTTACTCTACCCTCAAGCAAAATGCTTATGCCAGTTTTTGATTTTTCTGAGGGCCGTTCCCCATTTTCGGACCCCCGGCGGGCTGTTTTCGAGCCTAAGTGTTGGAAAATCATCGATTTTCGCTTCTAATTCTCTAACCGGGAGTCCTATTTGCAAACCGTCAGTTCCTACTAGTTACTCTACCCTCGTGCGAGGTGATCGTGCCGGTTTCTAATTTTTCCGAGAGCCGTTCCCCGTTTCGGCCCCCGGCGGGCCGTTTTCGAGCCTAAGTGTTGGAAAATCGTCGATTTTCGCGTCTAATTCTCTAACCGGAAGTCCTATTTGCGAACCGTCAATTCCTACCAGTTACTCTACCCTCGTGCGAGGTGATCATGCTGGTTTCCGATTTTTCGGGGAGCCGTTTCCCGTTCAGGACCCCCGACGGGCCGTTTTCGAGCCTATAAGTGTTGGAAAATCGTCGATTTTCGCTTCTAATTCTCTAACCGGGAGTCCTATTTCGCTTCTAATTCGCTTCTAATTCCCATGCATCACCTCATCGTTGGTTCTCACCAAAATAACTACCAAGCACAAATCCCTTATGATTACAGGGTTGCATCACCTGAATATGTGGCTAGCGGAGGGTCATATCTTTGCTCTGAATATGAGAGGGCTTCCACTTCAATTGCTGGAAGGATGTCAAGAAACAAAATGGCAGTGCCGATTCCCCATCATCATGCATTCCATGCTGGTTTAGATCCGAGGCTTTCAAGCTGTTTGCCAACCCGTGTTCCTACTGGCAGGCAACGCAATACAGTGCCCCCCAGTATTGCATAAACAAATACATAAGACTGGTCAATTAGCTTGTTCTATGTCAGGGTGTAAAGATATGGGTGCGAAGAACTGTATTGATTCTTTTTGTTGGAAATGTTGCAGAGGCACAAAAAGGAAATGCCCAAGGCACAAATTGCCTTGACCTCCAAGCTCTCACAAAAAATCGGTTTTGATTTGCTACCCTGTTCTCTTTGATATGCACATCCATTGGCAATGGTTTGTAGCATAAGATAATATCACAAGCGGGGAAATATAGCTACCATTCATCAGAAGGTTGACTGCAAAAGCTTGAGCCTATGATGAAAGTTTGGTACCATTTTGAAACAGAAATGTATTTGGAGGCCATTATTGGTTTTGTGAAAGCTCCATGTCTACTTCCATTCTGGATTGTGGGATTTATGCGAATGGCGGCCGGTGGTTCCTGCCTGTGGTGTTTTTGATGATCCAACCACTAACAAGCTACTGAGTGCAACAATACTGGCTAGCAGCAATTTAATCTCATGATTTCTCGTGTTTAAACTCAAGATTGTGAGTAATTGACAGTTTTACTCAGTGAGGATCATTTCTTACAGAAGATAAGAACCCTTGAAAGAGAAAAATTATTGTGGGTCGCTAAAAAGAATAAAAAGTGTGTTAAATTTTCAAGAGAATAATCTATTGACCAAAGGGTCGTATCATGATCTCCGGTAGCTATGTCATCACCAGCAGAAGTGGTCCCTCTCATGATGTGGAAATAGATGGTCGGATCCATCCCTGCAGCAGCTGCCAACTGTTGAACAAGGGCCTCAAGTGCACGTGTCCTCCTGTCCTGCTTAGCCTGCCTCCTGTCCTGCTCAGCCTGCCTCCTACCTTGCTCAGCTAGCTGCTCCCGCAGTGCGATCACCTCAGGATCCGGTGCCTGAGACTGTGTGGAAGATGAAGAGGTCCTCGTGTATATCCCATACCCTTTTAAGTATCCCGACCTCGTCCCAAGCACATCAACAACAATCTGTTCCTCAGTCATCGGAGCTGTGACAGAGGGCTGTGACTGCTCCTCAGTCCGCTGCACCAAGGCCTCCTGCCATTTAAATCAATAAGGGATTTAGAATGGTTTTATGACATTATTGGTCATAAATGATTTATTAGCAAACGTACATGTCTCCGCTGAGCCACCTCATTTACCCACTCATTACTCTTTTGTCTGTAGTGGGTGTCGCGGAAAAACTGAGTAATAGGCGGCGCTTGACTGGCATTATGTGCCATCTATCATTTGAAATAGCTTTGTATTAGATAATGTAACGCAGCTACATATTGATAAATTAATAAACTTAATCAAGTTTCTTCATATGAATATAATTAGTACCATCAGAGACATCCTCGATGCAAATGACCTGGAGCCACTAGTATGATTATATGGCAGCTTGGCTCGACTCTCTTGAGCTTTTCTCGACTTCGCCTACATAGAAAAACAATAATACAATAGCAGTCATTTATAAAATCATTACTAATAGAATTACGTTGGAATATAATCAATTGTTGTAGATAACATCCCAAAATTACCTTCCATGCTGGTGAATCCCAGCACTGTGAGACCATCAACTACCAGTCAGCTAGATCACAACCCTCTGCCGGGTGGTCCTGGGTTAGGGGAACCCCCTGCTCCAACAGCTCGAGACAGTGACTATGCAGTTCATACTTCCAACTCCTGTACAAAACCCCGCATTGGTGGTCAATGTCTGCCCTGAGCTGCATATCGCCCTTGTAGTCCCCGATATAAAAAATTTACTGCAATTAGGGGAGAGCCATATAAAGATTACTAGTAACAAAATATAATCAGATTAATTGTAATGAAGAGCACAACTATAATCAGTTTGGTTGATATTTCTCGTTTCAGTTTACCTTTACTGCAGCAATGACAGCAAGCCCGATCCCACTATCAAGCTTCTTCCAACCATGGGGCCTGACTGGGGCAACCTCTCTAATGGCTAACCCAAGATGGTTAACCAGTGATGGGGCGTGTTCCCCTTCTGGCCTATGACTGGAGATGGGGATCGGGACAAGGATGTTATGACCCAGCTGTCTCCTCAGCTTTGTGACATTCTTCCCTCGCGTAACACCCCTTACACGGCTCGGAACCTCCGAGACTAGGGCTGATGCTGTTAAGATGACAGTGCTAAATGAGTTAGTGAACAAAAATCATGAAATTCAGGTGAATTTAGGATTTTAGAAGCAAATAATTTTCTCACCTACACTGCTCCCGACTGTATGAGGACTCGTCGGAAGTTGGGACGGCTGTGGCTGGGTTGGCAAGGGCTGTGTGGTCGGAGGCTAGGGGGCTGCCAAATCAGGGGTGCTCCCTGATCCTCCAGACCGTGTAACTAGAAGAGCAGCTGGTGGAGGCTGTGTTGAGGCCTCAGGTGTACTGTCTACACGAGCTAACCCGTATAAAAAAAGGGAATTTCCCTTTTTGGTTTATTTTTTATGGTATTTTTGTACAATTTTTGGCATGATTTCCCTACAGAAAACTTAACGAGAACCCGTATAAAAAAAGGGAATTTGTTTTTGATTTTTCGGGAAAGACGAAGACTTTATCGTGTAGGAGTGCCGATTTGTCGCCAGAAGCCAAAACTGGGTCAAAAGGTGTCGAAATGACCTGAGATTGAGTTGAATCTTTGATAGAAGAGAAATAAGACCAACTAAGGCTTTTGGTTGAATTTCGAAGCCGTTAAGGGTCCTGTCACTAATAGACTTGATTCAGTTGCGAAGGAGATGTCGCGCTTTGATGTACGGTCAAATGATGCTCGATTGATTTGGGATTTGACAGGGAGCCTTATGGAACCTTTTTAAGATGATCCATCACTTTGATTTGCAAATCATGGTCCCAAGAGGCTCCGCCGCTAGGATACCTCGTTTAGCTACTGGGGGCCAATTTGAGTCAAATGATATCGAAATGACCTGAAACTTGATATGTAGTCCCTTACAAGTATTTTGATACCATTCGAACTCTTGCTTGAAGAGTGATGATTTTGGCGGTCTACGTCATCGGGAGGCATGATTTTGCTATTTGAGTGTAGATGTTAGGTCAAACGATGTTGGATTAACCTAATAGTTGACATACAGCCTCTTGAAAGTATTTTAAGATCATCCACAGGCTTTGATTGGAAATTTGATGTCTTCGATGCTATTGTAGCCAAAAGAGCCGACTTTGTCGCGAAGAGAACGCGGCAATTGTATTTTGTGCCATATGGTGTTAGAATATCCTGAAATTTGATGTAGAGCCTTCTATTGATATTTTGAGACCAGTTGTGTGCTCAATTTTGTGTAACAAGGTCTCCAGCTTTACTGTCATCGGAAGCTCCTATTTGGCTGCTAGAGGAGTGAAGTCAGGCCAAATGATGCTCGTATAAAAATATGTAAAGTTAAAATTTTAGAGGCATATAAAAAAAAGATAATTTTACTGGAAAATTCATTGTAGGTGGTCGTTCCACGAAAAAGGGAATAGTAGTTCGGGCAACACAAAAAAAGGTATGTCAAACCATTTTAATTTTTTTTATAACTTTGAGATCAGCGACGCTAGCATCACTTGTATCTAACGGGAGCAACAATAGCGTCGCTCGTCGTCCCCCGAACCTTTTAGTTTCACAGCATACCCTTTCAGGTCTTTGTCTAATGACCTTCCAGCTTTCCACACCTATTTATAATCTTTTTTAGCAAATGGTTTTTGTTTGTTTCTCTCTTCTTCCTGTTCTACTTATTTTTTATCAATGGGGTTGATGTTTGAAACAAATAGCTTTGATCGAAAGTTGGAAGGGGCAGTTTTGTTTTGGTTTAAGAAATGTGTCTTTGCTAGCTGGAGGCTATGATGGATTGTTTTTCATTATTTATACCTTTTTTTATCTTTTAGGAATGGATTGTATGTTTCTCTTTCTAGATCAGTGGGTTTAGTATTTGTAGCATATTACCACTAATCGACATTTGGAAGGGGAGGTTTGGTTTGGTTTTTGAAATGAGTTCTTGCAGGAGGCTTTGAGTCATAACACCCAAGTCACAAAGATCTAGTTCTTCTATCAACTTCTTTAGTTTCAATTTATCAACTCCACCTCCCAAAATCGCAACTTTTGGAGAAATCTCAATAACTAGGACATGAACACCACCCTCAAGCTTACCTATTCATTTTCGATTTTGGTGGTGGGTCCGGGTTCTGTCGATTCACGAAATCAAAGGAGATAGACTTGATCACAAATAGGCAGATTTGCAATGGTCTCATCGTCGAAGAAAAAATACTGTCGCCGCTCACAGCAGCAGCAATGTGGCCGGAGAAGGAAGGGACGACCTCATCTCTATCCGCTCTTGTTGGCATCGCTCCTCTTAAAGTTAAAAAAAAAAAAAAAAAAATAGAAGATAAAATCGGGATGACGAACCCCGTTTGTAAGGCCGAAACTACTATTCCCTTTATCGTGCAACGGCCACCTAAGATGAATTTTTTTGGTAAGATCCTATTAAAAAAAAACTCTAAATAACAAAAGACACTCTAACAAAATGGTAGCAACCCAAAGTCCACAAGCCCATTAAGAGTCGGCCCTACACACCCACAATCCTTTATCCAACAAAGAATCCCCACCAACCCAATATGTATGTACCTTTGTCTTATTTAAATGATTAAATTTAAGGAGGAACTATCACCAAAATATAGGGATTTTGACATATTGCCACATCAGATTTTATTTTCCCAATTTCATGATTCAAATTTACATAATGTCACCAGAGTCGTTTGACTCTGGTCAACACTCTTGTTTTAACTTTTTTTCACCGTATCCCGTGGTATCATGAGATTTATCAATTTCTGTATCATATGTTTTTTGCAACTAGTGAAGAAATTAATTTTTTATAAAATACAAAATCTGACATTTTGTGAAAAGTAAATACACATTTGATCACCATTTCTCAGATTTTATCATTTGGAAAAAAATCTCTCTAAGATGCACATAAATGCCATGATATCATGCGATCCGGACCAACAAATTAAAAAAAATATTAAAAGTTGACCAGAATCAAACGACTCTAGTGACATTTCCTGAGGTTTTGGTCATGAAATTGAAACACCCATGCCCCAAACCCTCCCTACAGGGGTGCACAAAAAATCCGTCGATCCGTAAATCTAATCCGATCCGATTCGATCTGCGGCTTTTTATTCGATCCGAAGGTAAACGGATTGGTGATGAATTGAAAATTTTGTAATCCGTTAGCAACGGATCGGTGGCAGATTTCACCATTAATCCGCGGATTCAATCCGATCCGATTTGTTGACATTAAATATAAATAAAAAAACATAAGGGGTCTAAATATAAATTAAGATGTCTAAATATAAAATAAAAAAAATTAAGAGGGCAAAATGTAACCCCAAAACCCTACTCTCATTCGTGGCTTCATCTTCCAAACCCATGTTCTGCACTATTTTGTTCCATGTTTTTGCACTCTATTGTTGATTAGATCTCTTTTGGTTGTAATATAGATAAAAAAAACTCTTTGTATTGATCAATTGGTAATTTGTATTTGTAATTTGTAATTTTTTTTGTGGATTGTTAACTTGTATGTTGAATTTTTTTACAATATGTTTGATATATTTTTTTTTACATTAGACTGCACGGATTAATCCGATTCGGAATTTAACAGCCATGGATTGGTAAAGAATTCCAAATCCGTCAATCCGTAGCTACCAGATTGGTGACAGATTTTTCTCAATTCGCACCAATCCATTCCGTGTATACTCCTATCACCCCATGTCAAAACCCCCTCCCCAACCCCACAAATATATATATATATATATATATATATTAGTCCCACAATTTTCCGCATTTGAAGAAGTCAACAAAAGTACCTAATGAGACTACTCGGAGAAAATAAAAAAATAACAAGCCCGCAATCCATTATCCGAAAGAGAATCCACCAACCCAATATGTATCTACCTTTGTCTTATTTAAATGATTACAAGGAGTAACTATCACCAAAATATATCAGTCCCTCAATTTTCCGCAATTGAAGAAGTCAACAAAAGTAACTAATGAGACCAGGTGGAGAAAGTTAAAAAACAAGGCAAAAGTCACAGAATATTTCCATGGATGAATTAGTCTCCACCCACCACTCTACACTTGTCTATTTAAACAGAATGCTATTGGAGACCTCATCATCACACAAAATAAGCATTATCTCCTTCTCCAAATCACTTGCTGGTAGTAATGGCCATAGAAATAACCAACACCACCACCTTGAAACCATCTTCTTCTTCACCTCCTCTCCCTCCCTTGGACACCCACATACCCCTCACCGTCTTTGACAGAGCTGCCTTTGACCTCCATGTGGCCATTATCTACTCCTTCCGACCACCCATGCCCTCCAACCAGGCCATGATAGAGGGCCTCTCAAAAGCACTCCACTACTTTCCACACCTTGCCGGAAGAATATCCCTCGACGACCAGTGTCGCCCATGTATCATTCTAAATGATGCAGGCATCCGTCTAGTAGAAGCCCGTGTAGACATGACCATATCCGAGCGTCTACCTTTTGACCCATCACCCGAGCTTCGCCAACTGCACCCATCAATCCATTGCACTGAAGAGCTGCTCCAAATTCAACTCAACCGCTTCTCCTGTGGTGGGCTGGTGATCGGCCTCACTGCACACCATAGGATCGCCGATGGGCAGTCGATGAGCTCTTTCTTCCTTGCATGGGCTAGATTAGTTCGGGGCCTTGACGTTGACCCACTTCCCTACCATGACCGAGGTTCCATTTCGATACCTAGGAACCCACCTCACTGCGAATTCGACCACCAGGAGATTGAATTCAGACAAGATGACTCTCCTTCTCTCAACCCAACTGCATCCTTGTCATCTATCGAGAACATCGTCGTTCATTTCTCTGCAGACTTCATAAACAAGATAAAAAAACAGGTAATCGATAACAGCTCCGGCCGTCGCTATAGCACTTTCGAGTGTCTCTTGGCCCATTTGTGGAAGAAGGTGACAATTGCTCGTGGGCTACACCATGAAGAATTCACCCAGGTGAGGGTGGCAGTGAATGGCCGAGCGCGAATGAAGCCACCAGTGCCAATGGAATTCTTCGGCAACCTGGTGCTTTGGGCTTATCCAAGGCTGAGAGTAGGAGATCTTGTGGATGGGAGCCATGCATTCATCGCAAAAGCAATCCATAGTGCGGTGGCACGGATCAACAATGCGTATTTTCAGTCGTTCATTGATTTTGGAGAGTTGTATAGGACAGAAGAAGGAGAGGAGATGGCCGCGACTGCACCCGATATCGGAAATTCCCTTTGCCCGGACATGGAAGTAGATAGCTGGTTGAGGTTCCAGTTTCATGACCTTGATTTTGGTGGTGGTGCACCTTGTGCTTTCCTTCCTCCGAACTTGCCTGTTGAGGGTTTGCTTATCTTCGTGCCCTCCTGCAAAGAGGAAGGTGGTGTGGATGTGTTCATGTCTCTTTTGCCTGACCATGTTGACCATTTCAAGCAGATCTGCCACTCTTTGGAGTAGGGGCTTTGTTTCTAATTCTTTTTTTTTTTTTCTTTTTTTTACTGTGTGAAAGTTTGGTTTGTTCAAGCAATATGTTAATATTATTATCAATATAATCTCCTCTATAAACTTTTAGAGATTTTAGGGTTTAGATATGGTTTATGATAAATGCAAAAGGTGATTGTGTCTTCATTTTGGATGATATGTCAATGTTATGTAGAACAAAATATTTTGTAAAGTCGATGAGTAAAGAGGAATTCGACCTAGATAAATTATAATATATAATAATAATTTGGCCCTGCTTGTATAATTTATTTATTTGGAGACACTTAGATGCATGCCAATCAAAAGGCTCAGGGGATGAGAAATTTAAGAATGTGAATAAATTAAAGTTGGCCCAATATCACTTAGAGTTTGAAAGTTTTCTTTCATAAGTTTTACTAATTTTATTACAAGGACTTTTTTATTGTAACTCAATTTAGTAGTTTATGTTGATTGTATCAATGTCCAGATGGAGTCAGCGCCGAGTCACAATAATGAAATCGACCAAACATGCGATCCATTTCAACGGTAGAAAGAATTTTTTTCAAAAAAGTGAAGAAAAAAGCTTTTAACCATGAGGTTGATTGCCATTGGATCAGAACAAGATTAGGTTGCATGATGAATTGACTTTGTCTCACCAAATCCAAAAAAACCAGTAACGCCACGAGATCCATCGTTTATGTCATGCCTGTGGCCCACC
Organism: Camphora micrantha; assembly: GCA_003546025.1. Lineage (NCBI taxonomy): Eukaryota > Viridiplantae > Streptophyta > Magnoliopsida > Laurales > Lauraceae > Camphora > Camphora micrantha. The sequence continues at coordinate 10,662,507 of QPKB01000011.1, read as the reverse complement.
TTCAAATTGAAGGTCGTTTCAAACCACTTCCACATAATAAATATATTTAATTACAGCAGAGGAACATACAAGTCCATGACCTCAGCAGACGTCCATCTCATGGACCCCTCTGAATAACCTCACCCACTGGGGGACCCTTTTTCCTTTTCCTTTTCCCTTTTTTTTTTTTTTTTTTTTTTTTCTGTGGTGGACTGAAAATTTTTATGTGGATTTTGGAGGCCTATCAAGAATTTTTTTTTTTATGTGGATTTTAGAAGGGAACCTGGTAAAATGAGGGGAGTACTGCCCCAAAACAATGAGTGTGGGGCTGCCCCTGCCCATAGATAAGATGATCCTGTTAAATGGCCATCAATCATTGTAGATGTGTTGCCCCCCTGCTGAAGATTTTTTTCTTTTTCCTTTTTTTTATTTTTATTTTATTTTTTCTTTATTTGTTAAGATGGAATTTCATTATTATTATTTTTTTGCTATAAGGTAAATTTGTATCAAGAGAAGAAAGGGGAAATGGGCATAGAGCCCACAAAAAACAGAGGAAAAATTGAAAGGATAGGCTTACAAAAAATGCCAACCAAACTTGACAAAGGGCTACAGAATTAGCCAGCCCTTATAAATGAAAAACGGCATTGAACAAAGAAGACAGGAAAGGAGGAAAACAATACTAGACCACCTAACACTGCACACAGCAAAGTACTGAACAAGACACTCACTTCACTTCACAAGAGGGGAAAACAGGGAGCCTCAAAACACAGCACTACAAAGAAGAAGCAGCCAACACTTCAAAGCTCTTCACCGCACTTCCCTGCACTTCCACTACACCGCATTTCACAGCACAGAGAGAAAACCACCACCTAGCAAAGCACTTCACAGCATTAAACAGCAGAACCAGAAAAGGGAAGCTTCTAGACTACATCACTCAAAGCACTGCACACTGCAATGCACCACACTAAACAGCTCCAAACCACCTCAAAACTCCACACTCCACTGCACAGAGCTGACATACACTGCATAGAGCCAACAGAGAACTCTACACAACAAGGGGAGAACTCCACACAACAGAGCAGCTCAAAACCGCATTGCTCTCCACTGCACAGAGCAAGCACTGGATACTGCATACACTGCACGGGGAAAACTCCACAACTGAGCATTGCATAGAACACCGCAAAGCACTGCACTACCAGTGTAAGGGGCTAAAAAGCAGCACTGTGAAGCTTCAAAAAAGCTTTAGCTATTTCACACCCAAGAAAAGCATAATGGGATAGGATGAGAGTTAATGAGAAGTTACCCAAATCCTTGAAACGATCTGATAAAATCCTCTTGGCTTTCTCCAGAGTTGGATTCCTGTTGTGATGCTTAGAATCATTCCGGAGAGTCCCAAAGCACTGAGATGGCATGGAAGAGAAAGTTGAAGAAAAGACAGAATGAGAACAAAACGTATAAGCAACACAAAGCAACCATAGCATTCTTGGCTCATCAGCATCAGGAGGGCCAGCTTTCGCCAACCGACAAGCGATCCCATTTAATTAAGACTCGGAATGACATTGAAAAAACACTCTTCTTTGCAAAGAACTAGCAACATGTCCAAATTAAATTAGAAACATGTATGTTGATGAATTTGGTTGGAAATCCACACGTTGAAAAAAATGTGTTCCTTTTTTGACAATGATTCCACTGTATAAGAGGAAAAACATAAGCTTCCAACCCTACTTTGACTATCAAATGCTATTTGGCACCAATACATACACGTCAATTAAAGGGGTGTTGCATGCATTCACATCGTGAGGAACAATTGAAACCTAAAAGTCAAAGTTGTTGTGCCCATGTCTTACTATTATCCGCATCCTCTGCTGCTTCCACTAGCTAGTAACTTTTTTTTTTTTTTTTCGCTTAACAAATGGTAGTTGCTACAAGCATATAAACTTTGGAAAATAACAAAAGAGCATAAAATCTACCTGAACCAATTGAAAACCTATAAAAAAAAAAAAAAAAAACTGATTGTGGTGTGGGTTCTGAACCTTTCAACGAAGAGGAAACTTTACTTAAGTTACAATTTCTGAACTTGTAAATCAGACATTGCCAAATCACATGGTCAAGGCTTGCATTTATCAAATGATCTTAACTATCTATTTAAGTATTGGGTCGGATCGTATTTTATACAGGTGACAAATGTAGATTGGCTGAAACAGTGTTTTCCTATTTCGTTTCCAGATTCCAAAGTCTACCAATACCCTTGCTTAGCACTAGGTATTCTAATACATAGTCATGGTTATCATCATCTGATCGTGCAGATTTCATATCTTGACCTTCAAATCTCATCTTAACTAGTGACCGACATGTATCAAAGTGAACTCTACAGAATGCTTTATGAGCTTTGAAACGGCGGTTAGTTCATAGCAGAGTTTTCTCTTCAACAAATGGTTCAACATTTTATTAATATTGATCCCAATTGAAATTAAACTCAAAGTACACTAACTGGATCAATATTATAGAATTGAACTAAAAGTTAATGGTCTTTTCTTATTATGCCTTCAAATTTGATCCGAATCTGACAATATATGCCATAGAAACTATCTATCCTTTCCGAACAAATCACACTTGTTTCCATTTATCCACAGTAAACACTGTTGATTGATGTTCGAGTGTTTCTTTTCCATTTTCAGTTGTGTATAGATGGTTCTTTACTATAGATTTTTAATTTTAAATACAATCCCTGACATTTGGACCTTAGGAGTGCATAGAGGTGATTGGTGTCGTTACCACATTTGGGAAAAATTTTTAAATTGTCACCTCTCGTAGAGCCGCTCATGAGGCCCGAGATGCGGTTATCGCGGTAATTCAGTTTTTGTGCCATAATACATACCAAGGGGTCAATCCCTCGGTTGCAAGGTAACATGTCGAGTTGCTAACCAACTAATTAAGCTTTTTTTTGTCAAGTTGGTAGGCTTGAAAGTGAACCTGACAGATAAACTTTTCCTCCACATGAGAGCTCTTAGATTATTTGTTCATTCAATGGCGTGTGAACTTAGTCCATAAAGTTATTTAGTGCTAAATCACCTATATATATATATATATATATATATATATATATAGCATCAGCCATATCTGCTAGAATATCTCTGGATCTTCCTCTTACCAACCCTTCTCATTAATTAAATGAGTGAGTCTCCATGGTGGGCCTCAACTATTGAAATCCTGAACTATTGTAAATAAACTCTCCCTTATGTGGGATTTTTTCACTTTTTACTTCGATATGAGTTTTTCCTATCAAAAGATTTCACATATAATTAATAATGTAATTTACACAATCGAACATTGTATTGATTGTATGCATTTAACAACAGCCTTATGGCGGGAGCAACTCCTCATATAAGGGAAAACCATTCATTTAAGAGGTTATGATTTTCAATGTAGCCGTGCATGATAATCTTTCAGGTTTTTTTTTTTTTTTTTTTTTTTTTATTTTTTATTTTTTACGAGGGCATCATCCCTATGTTATTAAACTTAATTAGATTTTATTCTCACTTGATTCGAGGCTTAACTTCACTTCATTCTACATATAAAGTTATGAAATAAGCAACTGCTACGACCAGGTAAATCTGGGTAAAAAACTCGTCCATTCGAGTAAGATAGTGGAATTCTACCAAGTGTATAAAGTTACATTTAAGTAGAGTCTTCTAATTATTATAATTATTTTTTTACTAAGGTTAGCGGTACTGAAAGCAAGTTCTTAAAAATTATTAGTGGTGTAGTCCCTGGAACCCTCTTCTCAAGTAGTTACGACCATAGCATCTTTACAAAATACATAAGATATGTTGGCCAGTGCATGTTTTCATTCTAAATGATCTCTAATTGAACGGTTGACCGTATCAGCATTAGCATTGAAATCAGGAGGCACATCTATAGCCTCCTGATTTTATTGTGATTTATAAAATAATCTCTTCTATTCAATTCAATTTCTTCTCCTCCTCGATATCCTTACAGCAAATTTTCGTTTCAATTTCCTTTTCTTATTTATTTATTTTCTTTTTCTACTATTGGAGGATTCTCAATCTTTGGGGATGGACTAATTCCTCCGAATCCAGAAGGAAGTCGGATAAACTCCCCTGTAGCCCCAGTATGATAGTGCAGTTTCAAACATACGTACAACATCTAAATAAAAACCGTACGTCGTCATAGACCAACTGAACTACCCCTTGAATTTTCACCATTGAAGCATATACTTTGTGAAAGAAATTTAATAGAAGGTCATGTACATTAGGGTACAAATATTACAAACCATTTGCCTGAGGCAAAACACTATTTAAAGGATAACAACATCAATCAATCAAATAAATAAATAAATGTAACAGCAATGTATTAATTAGACAAAGGGTACTGGTGGGTTCCACTGGTCCACAACATCTGTAGGAGGCGTGCTCTTTGAAATTTTTTTACTTTTACGTGTAAACTTTCTACTCTCTCCCTCTGCCTATTGTTATATTCTCAATGTACCTAGCTATGAATAACTAACATTGACTATTTGAGATGAATGGGCAAGTCTTTTGTCAAAGCCTTTGGAGTGGAAGGAGGATGAATGCGGTCGGCCGAAATGGTGGAATGTGGTGGGGTTGGTTGAAATGGTGGCATGCGGCCAAACGAGGTCGTGCTTTCGCGTCCCAATCCAATGAGGCTTTTGACTAAGATAATTTCCGAGTTTCACAATAGTATTTTTTTTTTTTAGGCTAATTTATAGGTTGAATAAAATTTTGAGTCCACTAAGTTGGATTTTCTATTTTAATTTAGAATGGACTGGGGTTGTATCAACAGAAGAGCTGAACCAAAGAGAGAAAAAGACCAGGCGAAACAACCTAAGTATGATCGATCGGAGCCTCTGTCCGATCGATCGGATGGGAAACAGGTGCCAATTAATACCCTGTATGAACGATCGATGTAGAATGTGATAATGAATAGTGCAAAAGATTGTGTTAATTACAGTTTTATCAAATGATCAATTTTATGGTAGGACAAGCATGCACTGGGGCTAATATGTTGGGATACCACATGCTCTGAGAAGGCTTTTGTTTTGAGAAGACTGAATTTTCTTTCCTTTAGTTCATAATTTATATAAGCCAAAAGCCTAAGAGGATCTCAATTCCTTGTTTCTATTTTTAAGGGAGATGAATCTTCTTTATAAAACTGAGTCCCATGGTAAAGGTGCCTGAAGTTTAGGGATGTAAATGGGTCTCCAATTCTCTGATTATGCAGAGGTTTCAACCCATTAATAACCAGGTCTGGGTCCTTATTTAGGCCCCGATAAGTAAATTGGTCCGGGTCCGAGTCCACCTTCGTTCGGACCTGTACGTGGACCCAAGACCCGACATATTAACTAAATTCTCGAAAATCTCTCCTAAAAATTAAATTTTTTAAATATCATTCTCTAACTATAAATTTGGACCCATGCCATATATGGCTCTGATTCCGAAGCCAAGAAACTGGTTCCGAAACGGTTACGGGTCAGGATCCGGTTCCACCTTTTCCTTAAAGGTTTCGGGTCTAAGTTCTTATTTAAGCCCCGATAAGTAAATGGGTCTGGGTCTGGTTCCACCTTCATTCAGACCCGTGGACCCAAGACCTGACATATTACATAAATTTTCGAAAATCACTCCTAAAAGTTATATTTTTTAAATATCAATTTTCTCTACCTAGATCCGGACCCGGACCTGTCCCTGGTTCCTTAACCAAGAAACTACTTCCGAGCGTACAGTTCCGAGTCTGGGTCCTTATTTATGGTTTTGGTTCTAGTTCCTTAGCCAAGAAACTGGTTCCGAGACGGTTCCGGGTCTGGGTCCTTATTTAGGCCTCGATAAGTAAATGGGTCCGGATCCGGTTCCACCTTCATTCTGACTCGTGGACCCAAGACCCGACATATTACCTAAATTTTCGAAAATCTCTCATGAAAATCATATTTTAAAATATCATTATCTACCTAGATCCAGACTCGGATCCAGACCCGCCACATATATAGTTTTGGTTCCAGTTTTAAAGCCAAGAAACTAGCTCCGAAACGGTTCCGGGTCCGGATCCAGTTTCACCCCTTCCTTAAAGGTTTCGGGTCTGGGTCCTTATTTAGGCCTCGATAAGTTATTGGATCCGGGTCCGGTTCCACCTTCGCTCGGACCCGTGGATCCAAGACCCGACATATTACCTAAATTTTCAAAAATCTCTCCGAGAAATCATATGTTTTTTTTTTTTTTTTTTAATATCATTCTCTACCTAGTTCCGGACCTGTCCCATATATGGCTCTAGTTTCGGTTCAAAAGCCAAGAAACTAGTTCCGAAACGATTCCGGGTCCAGATCCGGTTCCACCTTTTCCTTAAAGGTTCCGGGTCTAGGTTCTTATTTAGGCCCCAATAATTAAGTAAATGGGTCCGGGTCCAGTTCCACCTTTGTTCGGACCCGTGGACCTAGACCCGACATATGCGTATCTGGTGGTGTTAAGGAAGAAATGAGGAGAACCTTTTTATTTGATTTACCCAGAGAATACCTTGAACCTTATTGAAGTCTCGTTGTGCACTCGGAAACCTCAAATGCCGGAAAACTTCAGAGGCATCAAATGTATTCTTCTAACACGACATTTGGACTTTGAGTACTCATTGAGACAGCTCTAGCTAAACCATTCCAACACAATTTAATTACCTCATTCATTACCTCATTCTAGATTTGAGAATTGTATATATTTTTATATAAATTAACTTTGGATAGCCTTGCATGGTTTGTTTGTTCTAAATCTTCAGTAAGGCTACTCGTCCGTTTCTATTTTGTGTGTTCGTCTGTGTTTGTGCAGAGTAGTCCTTTTACCGATCTTGAATTTATTTTATATGATTCAATTTATGCTTCGTACAGAGTTTTGTTTCGTCGGCACCACTAAGCTTGGGTCGTTTTGTCGGGCTGATCACCCAGCTTAGGATCCTCAAATATTTCACAAACTGCAGCTTGGATACTTTGTTCGTGTGTTATCCGTTCCGCGGTGGATTTTTGTGTGTTACCCATCTATATTGGGCTATTATGTGTGTTCTAACCATTTTATTTGGCAAAGGTTATTGTGAGTGCTATTGTTACTTCGGTAATAGAAGAATATATCTCAATGTGGGCTGCCATTGTTTTATTCGAATGTCAATGTCTTTTTAAATGTTTGATACTAATAATTTGGTTTTAAAATTTGACTTCCTTTAACTCATTGTTACGTTCGTTTAGCTTTTACATGTACCCTTCTGATTATAAATATGTTTTGGTAAACACTTGCGTACCTTATCTATTTTATTCATCTGTCAGACCGTCGTGTCTGATATTTCTTTATTTGATATTAGATATTGACCATGTTGCCCACGAGGCGTAGCGAGAGGAGGAGGAGGTAGAGCCGCTGGTTGGATGAGAGTGGCAGCCCGACGATGCCATGTAGACATCAGGTTGGGTTGAAAAAGTCGTATCATATTTTGGGAGTTGACCATCGTCATCTTTTGAAAACTTGTTACTTTAGCCTTTGTTGGCTTATTTTTGGGAATTGTATATCTTTAACTTACTTTTGGTATTTGTAAAGCTTAAACCTTAACCTTGGGATTTGCTTATGAAAATTTCTCACTTTAGCATGAGTTTTTTTATATGATGGATTATTATTGGACTTCAGATTTTGTAATCTACACGCTTCCACATGTCTATACATTATTATGTGATTGATTGGGATCTTGTGAATTATCACTGCGGAAACCTATGGGAAACCAGCGCAAGTGGGCGAAATTTTCTGGCTCGCCGCGCTGCGGCTCTGGATTAGGGACTTGGTCGGCTCAGCCTTGGTTTGGGGCCACGAAAGGACTAGTATCAAAACGAGAAATATTTCGGGCAATTAAAAGAAACTAGAACGTAGGGACGTGGCAAGAATTCGTTTAAACTTTTGTTAGTTAGTAACAGTTGGGATTTTGGTGTACTCATTGTTTAGCCTTATATTATTGTACTAACTTGTGGTTTTGTAACAACATGCCTCCACGTAGAGACCGAGCCATTGCAAACCCCTTTGGAAGTAACTGTCATAGTGCAGGTCAATCTATCAGGGGAAAATCAGTTTCAAAACATTATACAGATGATGATAGAGCAACAACAGAAAGGTAACGAGATGATGGTAGAGCAACAGTGGAAAGCTAATGAGAATTAGGTTAGGTTTCAAGAACAAATGGCTAAGAAAGATAAAGAATTGGCCCAAGTACAGAGGCAGTTGTTAGAAGTATTGTGCAGAAGGCCAGAACTCGTGCAAGCTCCACCAATGGGTCCACAGATCGTCATTCAGAACAAAGACCAAGACTCGAAGGTGTTGTTTGAGCGTTTCCGGAAGAATGGCCTAAAGGAATTTACAAGGCAAGAGGATCCTTTAACCACCAATGATTGGCTAGCTCACACAGAGAACATCTTCGATCTCTTCAGATGTACGGGCAGACAACAAGTTCATTTAGTAGCCTCTTTGTTTATAGGACTGGCAGATATTTGGTGGAAGACGCTGAAAGATGGATACCAAAACATTGCTAATGACCGAGCATGGAATAAGTTCAAGGAACAATTCACTGAGAAGTATGTGCCTTCCCACATTAAGAGGCAAAAGGCCGGTGAGTTTCAGTTACTCAAACAAGTGGACATGATAGTCCTCAAATATGTCACAAAGTTTGAGAGACTGTCCCGGTGTACCCCAGAACTCATCGACACCGAGCAGAAGAAGATTACCAAGTTCCTGGAGGGACTCAATCCTATCATTATGAGGGATGCTACTGGTGTAGTGCTACCAGCTACCTTCCAAGAAGTGGTCAAGAGAGCCTATAAGTTTGAAGACATCAATAACCAGATCATTCAAGATGCTTAAAGAAAAAGTCAGTAGCGGCAGGGTCAAAGATCCCATCAGAACAAAAAGTCAAGGCAAGATCAGAATCCTCCGAGGAAAGGTGCATGTGAGCACTGTGGCAAGAATGATCCTTCCAATCAATGCTACAATGTCACCAGTGGGTACTTCAAATGTGGTACTCATGATCACATCGTGAAGGATTGCCCACACATTAGAAATCCAAGAAACAGGCCTCCTTAGCAACCACGCAAGCAAGCACCCCAACAGAACCAGCAAGCAGTCCAAAACCAACCACGGCAGCTACAATAGCAGAATCAGCAACAGCAGCCACACCAACCACCTTAGAATCAGAATGCCCATCCACGTCAGCAAAATTAGAATGCACAACAAGGGAGACCGAACCAGAATCGGAATAGACCTCAGCAGCAAGGACGTGCATACCATCTGAACCAAGTGGATGTGGATGCAGCAGGCAACGTAGTGGAAGGTACACTCTTTGTTTGTGGAGTAGAAGGAAAAATATTGTTGGGTCCTGGATCCATAATCGGAATAGACCTCAGTAGCAAGGATGTGCATACCATATGAACCAAGTGGATGCGGATGCAGCAGGTAACGTAGTGGAAGGTACACTCTTTGTTTGTTGAGTAGAAGGAAAAATATTGTTGGGTCCTAAATCCACTCACTCCTTCTTGTCTCCTATGTTTGCTAAATTGATTAATATACCTGCTAGCGAACTTGAGTTTATTCTCACTTTCACTATTCTAGTAGGGCAACAAGTTGTCTGTAGCACTTATTACCCTAGTTGCACAGTTAAGAGAGCAGATGTCACATTTCCAGCAAACCTTATCATTTTGGACACGCATGATTTTGATGTCATTCTAGGGATGAATTGGTTAGCAGTTCACCATGTCACTATGGATTGCTTTAACAAAACCATTTCTTTCAAATTGGATGGAACACCCTCAAGAGTGAAATTTCAGGGAGAGAAAAGGGTTTTACAAGTTAGCCTCATTTCGGCGTTATCAACCACTAAGTTATTGAGAAGCGGATGTGATGGATATATAGCGTTTATCATGGAGGATAAACAATCCTAAGGGGTGGAGGGAATCCTCGTAGTGTGTGAATTTTCAGATGTTTTTCCATAAGAAATTCCAGGTTTGCCACCGATAAGGGAATTTGAATTCACGATAGAGCTCATGACTGGGACTGCTCTGATCTCCATTGCTCTGTACAGAATGGCTCCGATAGAGTTAGGTGAACTAAAGTTACAATTGCAAGGATTATTGAAGAAGGGTTTCGTTAGACCAAGTATCTCACCTTAGGGAGCCCCACTGTTGTTTGTTAAGAAAAAGGATGGAAGCTTGAGAATGTGTACAGATTATAGAAGATTGAACCAAGTGACCATAAAAACAAATACCCATTGCCAAGGATAGATGAATTATTTGACCAATTACAAGGAGCGGAGTACTTTTTTATGATAGACTTGAGGTCTGGATACCACCAGTTGAGAGTCATGAAATCAGACGTAAAAAAGACAGCCTTGCAGACTAGATATGGTCACTATGACTTTTTGGTGATGCCCGTATGTCATGCCCCCGAACTGAGACCAAACAAACCAAGTCCGTAATCCGGCGTCGTGGCGCGACGGGTTAGAAAATTCCATTTGTATCGCGCTAGTTTCCCACAGGTTTCCGCAGTGAGGATCCTAAAACCGATCCCTTGCAATTTAGTAAGTCATAAAACGATATACGAAATGTGCGGAAGCGATGTAGCCTACACTTAGTCCGATCAATTTATTAAAATGGACAATCAACCTGTGCATCATAACGAGAAATATATCATAGCAAGGCCATAGTTAGTTTAAGTTACAATACCAAAAGTAATTTAAGTTTTATAATCCCAACGTAAGATAAAAGCCGACAAAGGCTATGAAGCAAGTTTCCAAAATAAACATCTTCAATTCCCAAAATGTGATACGTCTTAACACCCAACCCGGCGTCTAAATGACATCGTTGGGCTGCCACTCGGGTCCAACCGGTTCACCCGCCTCATCCTCGCGCTCCGCCTCAAAGGGAGCGGGTCGATATCTGGCACCAAACAAGAAGTATCAGACACGACGGTCTGGCAAGCAAATAACCAGATAAAGAAGTGACAATAATTATAAAACATTATGAAACATTTATAAGATTTTTGAAAGTCTAAACAGTAAATATCGATGAAATAGAGAAACCATTTCTAAATCATGAATAATTTAAGGAAACATAACAAACTCAGTAAAAATACTGGCAATCCACATTTAGCTATATTCTCCTATTACCGAAATAACATGAGCAAACAGAAACCGTCGCCACTACCCGTGGGACCGGAAAAACAGAACCGTTGCCACATAAAGTGGGACAGAATACAGAACTGTTGCTACTACCCGTGAGACTGGAAAACAGAACCGTTGCCATGGCTGGAGCAGACAGAGTCCAAACTGCAGTTGGCAGATAATTTAAAGATTCCAAGCCGGGTGATCAGCCCAACAAGGTAACCTAAGCTTAGTGGTACCATTCAAAACCAAAACCTAAATCGATACAAATCAAATCGTAGTAATACATTTTTGAAATCAACAAAGGGACTACACTTGAATAAATACTAACTGACAATTTCAAACGAAACAGATGAGTAGCCTTACCGATAATTTTGAACGTGGCTAACCACTCAATATTTCTATTTCAAATTAATTTGTAAAAACATTCTAATTTTTCTACTTAGAATGAAGTAATGTGTATAATGGTTAAATGGCTTACCTAGGGTTGACTCGATACACACTTAACCCCTTAATGTCCATTTATAAATGATGAGTTTGGTACCAATGAAAATCTCCAACATTTAAGGTTGTAAAGTGTGTATTAAGACTTATAAAATTTCCCGGGTAATTCTAACATACATTCAATTTACACAATTGAATGGGTTACTCCCTAATCCTTCGTTTCCCAACATATATGATCCATCAGGGGACCTAAACACATCAAATAGGAAGGGAGAAACATATTGAAAAAGGCCTGGGCGTCTACTGAAGTAGGCCTGGCAGAGCCCAGGCCCGCTCAAGCGGTGAAGGGTCCGCTCGAGCGGAGCCCATCTAGAGAATGGTCCACTCGAACGGGGCCTTGGGCCAACTCTCTGGCTTGCTCTACTGCCAGGCAGAGCCAAGTCCTTGGGCTACTCGAGCGGACTGGGCCTCTGCCCTGTCCATCTGGTGCAAAAATCTGCACCTGATCTTACCTTCATTCTGGTTTCTTTTCCTTCCTTACTTCTTCTTAAATCTACAGCTTCTTTCCCATACATCTGAAGCCTTTCACAACATTAAGAATCTCCATTCAACCATCACCCATTACATTCATTCAAATAATCCAAATCAATTTTTTTTTTTAACATAATAGAATTACAAAAGACACAAATTCTAAAATGCATTCTAACACTTCTTAAACAAAACAGAATAAGCAAGTAGGACAATGTTCATATAGCTAGCAAACAAAATATTCATATGGCTGTAACCATATTATGTGAAAGTATAGCATCAAATATCCAGTAGAATACGTTTGAGAAAACAACCATCAAGTTGCAAAAGAAAGCAAATCTATAACTAAAATATGAATACAGATTCTTAAATAAAATAAGCCATTGATATGCATGTATTCATTTATCATATATTTACTTAACTCAAGTGCAAAAAGGGTCACAATCTACTCCAAGAGAAGCTCTAACACAGCTGCAACCTATCTACACCAAAAGTCCCATGAAAACCATTCAAAATCCACAAATTTCGAAATTAGGAGGAGTTCTCAAAGATGCATGATAAAACAGAACTAAAGGGTCCAAAAAGGTCATGGATGGAAGGTGGAAGCCATTGCTTACTTCTAGAAGCTCTAACAATGGAGAGAAGCCTCAAAAGGAAGATGATCCCCGCTGAAATCTCTTGAAAATTGGATTAATAGAAAGCTTGAGAGATGAGGAAGAGAGTTGTGCACTCAAATCTCCCTTTGGGTCAAGGGAAATCCAACAAGCAAAGGAGAGAAGTAGCAAAGAATGAGCTGAGTTTTTCTCCCTGCACTTAACTGGTTTTGGAACATGTAAATCAAGTAGTGGAGAAGAGAACAAACGTGGGTTTGTTGATGGGTTGAGTGGGGTGTGGGCCTTGTTAGGCCATTTTACTTCAAGGACTTGGAAACCCCTCATGTGGGTCCCGGATGAGATCGACGAAAGAGAGTAAAATGATCTTCGAAATATCTAGTTTCCAAAATGTATATCTTTCTCATGATTTACAAATTTCAAAATTTATGCACGGATTTGGTATGAATAGTCATTTTTGCCCTTTTTTCTCGAAAAACGCGATTTCTGGGTTTCTAAGTCGAACGGATAAAACATGAAAGTTGTTAAGATCAATAAAATAAATCAAAAGGAGTAAAGAATTGGAATTTTTTGAAATCAAGAATAAGTTCTCACAAACCAAGACGCGTCACACGGGCGCCCGGGCCCGTGTCAAACTAAGTCCGAAACCTCTCAAAATTCCCCAAAGCTATTCAAAAGTCTAATCTGGCTTAAAAATCAACTAATCGTCCTCTAATTTCACTTAGATACTAATCACGACCAATTAAATAATTAAATATACTAAACCTGAGTCGGGGTCTGACATCCTCCACCCCTTAAAGCATTTGGTCCTCCAAATGAACACTAACCTCTGGTAATAGCTGAGGGTATTTCTTTTAAACTTGATCACGCAATTCCCAAGTAGCTTCTTCTGGCCCGTGATTTTCCCATAGCACTGTTACCCAATGAATTGTTTGGTTCCTTAAATCCTGTTCTTTTGTGTCAATAATTCTAACCAGTTTCTCAAAGTAGGAGGCATCTTCCAGAACTTCCAATGGCTCGTGGTGTAGCACGTGTGAAGGGTCTGAAACATATTTCCTCAACATCGATACGTGAAACACATTGTGTACACCTAAAAGTTCCGGTGGCAAAGCTAGTCTGTAGGCCACTTCAACAACACGACTTAAAATTTCATATGGTCCGATGAATCTTCTTGACCACTTACCTTTCTGACCAAACCTCAAGGTTCCTCTGACCGGTGACACCTTCAAAAACACTTTATTTCCTACTTGGAACTGTAGGTCTCTTCTTCGAACATCTGCATAGCTTTTCTGCCGGCTTCTGGCAACTTTCAGGCATTCCTGAATGAGCTTAACCTTTTTACTTGTCTCACTAATCAATGATGGTCCATGAAAGCTCCGTTCTCCGACTTCTTCCTAACATACTGGAGTTCTGCATCCTCTGCCATACAGTACTCAAAAGGAGCCATTCCTATGCTCGAGTCTTGAAATCACAGAGAGGCAAACTCTGTGAGTCTTGAAATCACAGAGAGGCAAACTCTGTGATATAAGAAAATTCACAGAGAGGCAAACTCTCATCCCATCGAGTCTTGAAATCAAGTACACAAGCTCTAAGCATGTTCTCCAAGGTCTGAATGGTCCTTTCTGACTGTCCATCAGTTTGAGGGTGATACGTTGTACTAAATTGAAGCTTCGTACCCATGGACTCATGCAAAGTCTTCCAAAATCTTGAGACAAACATGCTATCTCTGTCTGAAGTAATAGAGACCGATTGACCATGACGACTGACAATCTCCTTCACAAATGGGTCTGTAAGAGGTAGCGTGTGCATCTTTTTCCCGGTCTTCAATGGAATGAAATGTGCGGATTTCGTCAGACGATCAACTATAACCCAAATTACATGATTTCCTTTGCTGGTAGTGGGTAAACCCGAGACAAAATCCATCGTGATATGTTCCCATTTTCATCTCGGGATCTCTAATGGTTGCAAAAGACCTGTTGGTTTCTGATGTTCTGCCTTCACTAGCTGACAAGTCATGCATCGGGACACAAAAGCTGCAATTTCTCTCTTCATATTGTTCCAACAAAAGCGGTTCTTCAAATTGTGATACATTTTTGCACTCCCCGGGTGCATGGAATACCTTGTGTTATGAGCTTCCACCATGACATCATTCTTCAAATTATCTATCTTTAGAACACAAAGTCGGTCATGGAAGTAAAGTACTCCATCCACGATTCAAAAATATGGGCATTCCGAAATGTGTTCGACAATTTTAGCCAAATCCGGATCTTGTAACTGACTCTTCTTGATCTTCTGAATGAAACAGGTTCAGATACTGACATATTTTCCAACAAAACTCATTTTCTTAGTGGCTGAAATTCAACTCCCAACTCTTCAAACTGTTGAAAATTGTAAAATCCTTGCAAACTGGCCACACTAACTGATTTTCTGCTCAATGCATCTGCCACTACATTCACTTTCTCCGAATGATAAATAATTGGAAAATCATGATCTTTGATATACTCTATACATCTCCTCTTTCTCATGTTTAATTCCTTTTGAGAAAATAAATATTAGAGACTGCGGTGGTCTGAATGGATTTCAAATTTTTCGCCATAAAGGTAATGTCTCCACATCTTCAATGCAAAGACAATTGCCACCAATTCTAAGTCATGCGCTGCATAATTTTTCTCGTGTTCCTTCAATTGCCTTGAGTCATAGGCTATGATTTTGCCATCCTGCATTAGTAAACATTCAAGTCCCACGATCGAAGCATCCGTATAGACTACAAAATTACCACTGTCTGAAGGTAAGGTGAGAACTGGAGCTGCAGTTAATTTCTTTTTTAACTCTTCAAAACTGGTTTCACACTGTTCTGACTACACAAAAGGCACATTCTTCAGGGTTCACTTGGTCCAAGGTGCTGCAATAGAAGAAAATCCCTGCACAAACCTTCTGTAATAACCTGCCAAACCCAGAAAACTTCTGATTTCTGTCACATTTTTCAGTCTTTCCCACTGAATCACTGCATCAATCTTTGTTGGATCGACTGTCAAACCTTCTTTAGAGATAATATGGCCTAGGAAAGCAACTTACTCTAGCCAAAATTCACCCTTTCCAAGCTTAGCATACAATTGATTGTCTCTTAGAAGCTGTAGTGATGTCCTCAGATGCTGCTCATGATCTTCTCTTAACTTGGAATATACCAATATGTCATCAATGAAGACAACTATGAACTGATCTAAATGAGGTGCAAAGATCTTGTTCATGGGTGCCATAAATACTGCTAGTGCGTTCGTCAGTCCAAAGGGCGTAACCAAAAATTCATAGTGCCCATATCTAGTCCGGAAAGCTGTATTCAATATATCTGATTCTCTGACTCTCAGCTGATGGTATCCAGATCTCAAATCTATCTTCGAAAAGAACTCTGCTCCTTGTAACTTATCAAAAAACTCATCTACCCTTGGAAATGGATATTTATTTTTTATGGTCACTTGGTTCAATCTTCTGTAATTTTGCACATTCTCAAGCTTCCATCCTTCTTCTTAACAAACAACACTCGGGCTCCCCAAGGTGAGATGCTTGGTCTAATAAAATATTTTTCTAACAACTCTTGCAACTAAAGTTTTAGTTCACCTAACTCTACAGGAGTCATTCTGTATGGAGCAATGGAGATTGGAGCAGTTCCTGGCATCAACTCAATTGTGAATTCAACTTCCCTGACAGGCGGCAAACCTGGAATTTCTTCTGGGAATACATCTGGAAATTGACATACAACGGGGATTTCCTCCACCTCTTGGGATCGTTTATCCTCCGTGATAAACGCTATGAATCCCTCACATCCACTTTTTAATAATTTTGCTGCTAACAAAGATGAAATAAAGCTAACCTTTGATATCGTTTTTTCTCCCTGAAATTCTACGCCGGAGTTTTTTCCATCCAATGTGAAAGATATAGTTTTGTTAAAATAGTCCATAGTGGCATGGTGACCCGCTAACCAATCCATCCCTAATATAACATCGAAGTCATGCATGTCCAACATGATAAGGTTTGCTGGAAAAGTGACATCTCCTATCTTAACTATGCAGCTAGGGTGATAAGTGCTACAAACAACTTTTTTTCCTACTGGTGTTGTGATGGTTAGAATAAATTCAAGTTCGCTAACAGGCACATCAATCAATTTAGCAAACATAGGAGACAAGAAAGAATGAGTGGATCCAGGATCAAACAATATCTTAGCTTCTATTCCACAGACAATGAGTGTACCTTCAACTACGTTTCCTACTGCATTAGCATCCACTTGATTGAGATGATTCAAATGACCTTGCTGTTGAGGTCTGTTCCGATTCTGGTTCGGTCTTCCTTGTGGTGCATTTCTGTTTTGCTGAAGTGGACGGGCATTCTGATTTCATAGTTGTTGATGAGGTTGCTGCTGCTGATTCTGCTGTGGCTGCCTTGGTGGATTCTGAGCCACTTGTTGATTTTGTTGTGGTGTTTGCCTTGGTTGCTGTGGAGCCCTATTGCCTTGGTTTCTATAATTTGGGCAATCTGTCATTTGGTGATCTGTGCCACCACACATCTAGCATTGAGCGGTGACTCTATAGCATTGTTGGGAAGGGTGATTCTTTCCACAATGTTCACATCCACCTTGCACTTGATTGTTTTGTTGCTGTCTTGGCCTCTTGCCTTGATTAGATTTCTGGCCATGCTGTTGTCTCTTTCTTTGTGCATCCTTGATGATTTGATTATTGATATCTTCATACTTATAGGCTCTCTTGATGGCTTCTTGGAAGGTAGCATGTAGTACAATACCAGAAGCATCCCTAAGAATAATGGGGTTAAGTCCCTCTAGGAACTTGGTGATCTTCTTTTGCTCGGTGTCCACGAGTTCTGGTGCGTACCTGGACAGTCTCTCAAATTTTATAAGATTTTCAAGGACTTTCATGTCCTCCTGCTTGAGTAGCTGAAACTCTACTGCTTTCTGTCTCTTGATATAGGTGGGCACATACTTCTCAGTGAACTGTTCCTTGAAAGTAGCCCATGCGACATCATTAGAAATATCCTGATAGCCATCCTTGAGTGTTTTCCACCAAATGTCGGCCAAGCCAATAAACATAGATGCTGCTAAGAGAACTCGTTTGTCTGCCCATGCACTGAAAAAGGTCAATGATGTTCTCGGTGTGAGTTAGCCAGTCATCTGCTGTTGCTCTATCATCATCTGCATAAGCTGATGGAATTGAGTATCCCCAGATCGGCCTGCACTACCACTGTTATTGCCGGAAGGATGAGCAGTTGCGGGGTCCCTGCGAGGAGGCATATTGCTGCAAAACTACTTGTTAGTACAATAATATATATATCAAGAAAAACGAACCCACAATCCCCACGCGATACTAACTAACGAAAATTCTAACGGATCCGCTCCACGTTCCTATGTTTCTAGTTACTTTTAATTGCCCGAAACATTTCCCGCTCTGATACCAAGCTTGTCACGCCCCCGAACCGAGACCAAACAAACCAAGTCCCTAATCTAGGGCTGTGGCGAGACGGGTTAGAAAATTTCGTCCACATCGCACTAGTTTCCCACAGGTTTCCGTAGTGAGGATCCTAAAACCGATCCCTTGCAATTTAGTAAGTCATAAAAACGATATACAAAATGTGCGGAAGCGATGTAGCCAACACTTAGTCCGATCAAATAATTAAAATGAACAATCATCATGTGCATCATAACGAGAAATATATCATAGCAAGCCCACAGTTAGTTTAAGTTACAATACCAAAAGTAATTTAAGTTTTACAATCCCAACATAAGATAAAAGCCAACAAAGGCTATGAAGCAAGTCCCCAAAATAAACATCTTAAATTCCCAACATGTGATATGTCTTAACACCCAACCCGGCGTCTAAATGACATCATTGGGTTGCCACTCGGGTCCAACCGGTTCACCCACCTCCTCCTCGCGCTCCGCCTTAAAGGGAGCGGGGTTGATATCTAGCAACGAACAAGAAGTCTCAGACACGACGGTCTGGCAAGCAAATAACCAGATAAAGAAGTGATGATAATTATAAAACATTATGAAACATTTATATGATGTCTGAAAGTCTAAACAGTAAATATTGATGAAATAGAGAAACCATTTCTAAATCATGAATAATTTAAAGAAACATAACAAACTGAGTAAAAATACTTGCAATCCACATTTAACTATATTCTTCTATTACCGAAGTAACAGGAGCAAACAGAAACCGTGGCCACTACCCGTGGGACCGGAAAAATAGAACCGTTGCCACAAAAAGTGGGACAGAATACAGAACCATTGCCACTACCCGTGGGACCGAAAAACAGAACCGTTGCTATGGCCGGAGCAGACAGAGTCCAAACTGCGGTTGGCAGATAATTTAAAGATTCCAAGCCGGGTGATCAGCCCAACAAGGTAACCTAAGTTTAGTGGTGACGTTCAAAACCAAAACCTGAATAGATACAAATCAAATCGCAGTAATACATTTCTGAAATCGATAAAGGGACTACTCCTGAACAAATACTAACTGACAATTTCAAACGAAACAGATGAGTTGCCTTACCGATAATTTTGAACGTGGCGAACCACTCAATTCTATTTCAAATTAATTTGTAAAAACATATTAATTTTTCTACTTAGAATGAAGTAATGTGTATAATGGTTTAATGGCTTACATAGGGTCGACTCGATACACAATTACCCCATAATGTCCATTTATAAATGATGAGTTTGGTACCAATGAAAATCTCCAACAGGTAAGGTTGTAAAGTGTGTATTAAGACTTATAAAATTTCTCGGGTAACTCTAACATACATTCAATTTACACAATTAAATGGGTTACTCCCAAATCCTACATTTCCCAACATATATGATCCATCAGGGGACCTAAACACATCAAATAGGAAGGGAGAAACATATTGAAAAAGGCCTGGGCATCTGCTGAAGTGGGCCTGGCAAAGCCCAGGCCCGCTCGAGTGGTGGAGGGTCCGCTCGAGCAGAGCCCATCCAGAGACTGGTCCGCTCGAGCGGGCCTTGGGCCAACTCTCTGGCTCGCTCTGCATCCAGGCAGAGCCTGGTCCTTGGGCCGCTAGAGCAGACTGGACCTCTGCCCTGTCCGTCTGGTGCAGAAATCTGGACTTGAACTTACCTTCATTCTGGTTTCTTTTCCTTCCTTACTTCTTCTTAAATCTACAGCTTCTTTCCCATACATCGGAAGCCCTTCTCAACATTAAGAATCTCCATTCAACCATCACCCATTACTTTCATTCAAATAATCCAAATCAATTTTTTTTAACATAATAGAATTACAAAAGACACAAATTTTGAAATGCATTCTAACGCTTCTTAAACAAAACAGAATAAGCAAGTAGGACAATGTTCATATAGCAAACAAAATATTCATATGGCTGTAACCATATTATGTGAAAGTATAACATCAAATATCCAGTAGAATACATTTGAGAAAAAAACAATCAAGTTGCAAAAGAAAGCAAATCTATAACTGAAATATGAATACACATTTTTAAATAAAATAAGCCATTGATATGCATGTATTCATTTATCATATATTTACTTGCCTCAAGTGCGAAAAAGGTCACAATCTACTCCAAGAGAAGCTCTAACACAGCTGCAACCTATCTTCACCAAAAGTCCCATGACAACCATTCAAAATCCATAAATTTCGAAATTAGGAGGAGTTCTCAAAGAACCATTTTGCATGCATGATAAAACAGTACTAAAGGGTCCAAAAAGGTCATGGATGGAAGGTGGAAGCCATTGCTTACTTCTAAAAGCTCTAACAATGGAGAAAAGCCTCAAGAGGAAGATGATCCCAGCTGAAATCTCTTGAAAATTGGATTAATAGAAAGCTTGAGAGATGAGGAAGAGAGTTGTGGACTCAAATCTCCGTTTGGGTCAAGGGAAATCCAACATACAAAGGAGAGAAGTAGCAAAGAATGAGCTGAGTTTTTCTCCCTGCACTTAACTGGTTTTGGAACATGTAAATGATGTAGCGAGGAAGAGAACAAATGTGGGTTTGTTAATGGGTTGAGTGGGGTGTGGGCCCTTCTAGGCCATTTCACTTCAAGGACTTGGAAACCCTTCAAGTGGGTCCAGAATGAGATAGACGAAAGAGAGTAAAATGATCATCAAAATATTTAGTTTCCAAAAAGTATATTTTTCTCATGATTTACAAATTTTGAAATTTATGCACGGATTTGGTATGAAAAGTCATTTTCGCCTTTTTTTCTTGAAAAACATGATTTCTGGGTTTCAAATTCGAACAGATAAAACATGAAAGTTGTTGAGATCAATAAAAAAAATCAAAAGGAGTAAAGAATTGGAATTTTTCGAAATCATGAATAAGTTCTCACAAACCAACACGCGTCACACGGGCGCCCGGGCCCGTGTCAAACTAAGTCGAAAACCTCTCAAAATTCCCAAAGCTATTCAAAAGTCTAATCTAGCTTAAAAATCAACTAATCGTCCTCTAATCCCACTTAGATTCTAATCACGACTAATTAAATAATTAAATATACTAAACCAGAGTCGGGGTCTGACACCGTGCCAGCGGTATTCATGGCCCTAATGAATAAGATCTTCACGCCCTATTTAGATTAGTTCACAGTCATCTTTATTGATGACATATTAGTGTATTCTAAGTCTAGAGAAGATCATGAGCAACATCTGAGGACTTCACTGCAGCTTTTGCGAGACAAGCAGTTGTATGCAAAGCTTGGAAAGTGTAAATTCTTACTCAAACAAGTTACTTTCCTCAATCATATCATCTCCAAAGAAGGCTTAACAGTCGATCCGGCAAAGATTGAGGTAGTGATCAGTTCGGAATGGCCGAAAAATGTGACCGAAATAAAAAATTTTAGGATTTTGCAGGTTACTATAGAAGGTTTGTGCAGGGATTTTCGTCTATTGCAGCAAAACCTTTGACCAAACTAACCCGGAAAAATGTGTCATATGTGTGGTCAGAACAGTGTGAATCCAGCTTTGAGGAGTTGAAAAAGAGGTTGACGACAGCACATATTCTCACTTTACCTTCGGGCAGTGTTGGTTTCATTGTTATACCGATGCTTCGAATGTGGGACTTGGATGTGTATTGATGCAAGATGGCAAATTCATAGCGTTTGGCTCAAGGCAATTGAAGGAGCATGAGAAAAATTGTGCAACGCACGACTTAGAATTGGCGGCAGTTGTCTTTGCATTGAAGATGTGGAGACATTACCTCTATGGGGAAAAATTTGAAGTCCATTCAGATAATCGCAGTCTCCAATATTTATTTTCTCAAAAAGGAATTGAACATGAGACAGAGGAGGTGGATGAATTATATCAAGGACTATGATTTCCCAATCAAGTACCATCCCGGGAAAAGTGAATGTTGTTGCAGATGCTTTGAGCAAGAAGTCAGTGAGTGTGGCAAGATTGCAAGGAACCAACATATTTCAGCAGTTTGAAGACTTGGGAGTGGAATTTCAGCCACTGAGAAAGGGTGTTATGTTAGCAAATATGTCAGTGTCTGAACCTATATTCATTCAGAAAATCAAGGAGACTCAGTTGCAAGATTCAGACTTAGCGAAAATTGTAGAGCACATCTCAGAACGTCCAAATTTTCAAGTTGTAAATAGAGTATTATACTTCCGTGACCGACTTCGTGTTCCAAATATTGATGATTTGATGAATGAAATTATGGTTGAAACTTACAGCACAAAGCATTCTATGCACCCTGGGAGCACGAAGATGTATCACAATTTGAAAAGCATATTTTGGTGGAACAATATGAAAAGGAAAATTGCAGCGTTTGTGTCTCGGTGTATGACATGTCAATTAATAAAGGCAGAACATCAGAAGCCACCAGGTCTTCTGCAACCATTGAAAATTCCGTAGTGGAAATGGGGAGCATCTCACCATGATTTTCGTTTCAGGCTTACTGACTACTAGCAGAGGAAACACTGCCATATAGGTCATAGTTGATCGTCTCATGAAACAATGCAGAGGAAACGATGAAGACGGGAAAGAAGATACACATGCTACCACTTGTAGAAGCCTTCGTTACCGAGATTGTCAATCGTCATGGCCAACCAGTATCCATCACTTATAGTAATAGCTGCCACTCGAGCATTGGGATGGCTCCTTTTGAAGCATTGTATGGCAGGAGATGCAGAACTCCAGTGTGTTGGGAAGAGGTGGGAGAGTGTAGCTTTCATGGACCGACATTGATTGGCACGACAAGTGAAAAGGTCAAGCTCATTCATGAACACTTGAAAGTTGCTAGAAGCCCGCAAAAAAGCTATGCAGATGTTCGAAGGAGAGACTTACAGTTTCAAGAGGGAGAAAAAGTATTTTTGAAAGTATCACTGGCTAGAGGAACCTTGAGATTCGGTCAGAAGGGCAAATTGTTGAAGAGATTCATTAGACCGTATGAGATTTTAAGCCACATTGGTGACGTGGCATATATATAGATTAGCCATACCACCAGAACTTTCAAGTGTGCACAATGTATTCATGTGTCGATGCTGAAAAAGTCTGTTTCAGAACTGTCAAACGTGTTACGACATGAGCCATTGGAGATTCGAGAAGATGTCACCTGTATTGAGAAACCGATCAGGGTTATTAACACGAAAGAACAAGAATTGAGAAATCGAAAAATTTACTGGGTGAATGTACTTTGAGAAAATTACGGATATGAAAAAGCTACTTGGGAACTGCTTGATCAAGTTCGAAAAAAAGTACCCCCACCCGCTACTAGAGGTCAATGTTTATTTAGAGGACCAAATGCTCTAAGGGGTACAGGATGTTAGACCCTAACCCAGGTTTGCTTTGTCTTCTGCCGTTTAAGCCGATCATTAGTCTCTAAGTGGGATTAGAGGACGTTTAGCTTAGATTTTTAGTTTGATTAGATTCTCGTAGCTTTTGAAAATTTTGAAAGCCGTTGAGCTTGGCTTGACCCGGCCCAGGGTGGCCCGGGTGACACGTGTCTATGTGGGGATTTATCTTTGATTTCAAAAAAATCAGATTTTTATTGTTTTGGTTTCGTCGTAGTGAGCTCTACAACTTTCATGTTTGCTCAGTTTGCATTCGAACCCCAAAAATTCCATTTTTCGAGAAAAAGGGTAAAGCCGACTTTTCACACCAAATCTGTGCATGAAATTTGATATTCGAAAACCATGAAGAAATTACACTTTTTGGAAACTAGATTTTTCGATGATCGATTTTCTGTTCATCGTAGATCTCATCCGAGACCCACAATTGATAGTTTCGGCCACTTGAAGTTTTGGGGCCAATGGGACCCACAACCCACTCAGCCCAACTTAACTCACGTGTGTGTGTGTCTTCCCCTTCATCTTCCTCCCTGTTTCAATTCAAAACTGAGAGGAGTTCTTATTCTTCTCCTTCCCCAGCCATTTCCCCTCAATGCATGTCTCTTTTCCTCGGTGCAAAGTGGAGATCTGAGCTCGTCACTCTTTTCTCCTCCCTCTTAGCTTCCTATTGATACTAGTTTCAAGGGGATTCGGCTGGAATCAATTTCTTCTTCAAGACTTTCTTGATGGTTTTTTCATTTACAGGTGAGACCTTGATTTCTTCTCTTAGATATGGGTTTTTTAGACCCTTAGGAAGCTTTTTATCATGCATGCAAGGAAGTTCTTGGGGAACTCCTTTCCTCTTTCAAAATTTTTAGTTTTTGAGGAGTGTTTCTTGGGGGTTTTTGTAGATTGAAGGTCCTAGCTGTGGAGAGGTATTGTTGGAGTGCTTTGTGGTTCTCTAGTCAAGGCAAGTGAATTAACTGATCTGGAAAGCTTGCAAATGAATTTGTGTTTCTCCTTCAAAGTTTGATTTTGAAAATGCTATTTCATTTAATTTATTTTCTTTGGCTATGTAAGATTTTTGAAGACTGTATAGTGTTTAGACTATGTTAACTTTCTGCAGGATTTTGTTTGTGTCCATGATAACATGGAAAATTATGGCCCTTGGTTTGTTTTACAATGTTGAAATCCATTTCTGTATTTCTGTATTTTCTGATGGTTATATCTAGTTCCTGCATTTGATTTGTGAAGGGAATGGGTTATTAGTCTTGGTGTTGAATGGAAGTTAATTTAAGTTCAAGGGAATTCAATACAGGGCAATGGAATGATTTGTATTGAGAATGAAAAAGAAAAAAATTCAGAGAATTGAAGAAGGAGCAGGAGGTCCTATCACACCCCCAAACCCGGACTCTGCAGCGGCCCGACCTCGGGAGCGCGAATTGGGAGTTCAAGTACGAATTATATTTCTCTCAAGATCTGCGTGTGTGAGGATCACAATTCCAACACACTCTGAATATTTTGGGGAAGCTTTGTAGCGTTGCGACCCGGAGTCCGTAGCCATCGAATTCCATGTCGCACTCAACCGCTAGCATAAAGCTATCATATCAATAACCATATAAGACTGGAATAAACCATCACAACAAAGTACAGAGCTGACAGTGACAAGATATTATATTCTCATATATATTCAAGTTACAAATATCAATGTGTATTAATTAACAAATCCCAAGAAGAGGCTAACAGAAGCAATACAATAACAAACTAATAACCACTACCCATATGAGACGTAGCTCCGATGTCAAGCTCAATGTCAATGTGACATAGCCGACAACACCACCTACAAACTCATAGTTCCACAGCCAACAAAAGCTCTCAACTTGGGGCGGGGAAAACTGAACTTAAGTACCAAAGTACTGGGTCAGACACGACGGTCTGGCAGGTGGGTGAAAAGATAGTAAATGTACTAAAAAGTAAAACATATAATAATTCATGTTATTTGATCAAAGTCTGCATATAATTAAAACATATGGAAAATCATGGTTACCTGACAAATCCTGTATTCATGTAAAACGAGTGTAAAACATGGATCTCTGACAAAACATGTATTCATTTAAAGCATAAGTAAAATATGGAGGCCTGGCAAAACATGTGTTCATTTGCAACATCTATAAACGCATGGATATTTGACAAATCGGGTATTCATTTAAAGCATGTGTAAACATAGAGATTTGGTAAAACAAGTGTTCATTTAAAATATCTGTATGCAATATAAAAAAACATGAGAAGTATCCAAGGAAATCAAGAAACAAGCAAGATGGCATCAAAACAAAGTTAAGTCCTCTATCACCGAAGTGACAAGAGCATATCGGGATGTTGACCTCAGTCACCGAAGTGAAGAGGTACAATAAAATTTACATATATATATACATAATAATACGGGACATGACCACGGTAGCGAACAGGGCATCGGGAGCCACAGTAGCATTCTGCAACATCGGGACAAGACCACGGTAATAACTGGGTAGCGGGATCCAAACTGTAGTTGGCGGGACGGGAGGGAGATCTCCGAGTCAGTGGATCAGCCAACAAGGTTATCCAAGCTTAGTGGTGCCGACTCATAGGTCAAATAACGAAAATCAAGACATGTACAAAACACATATGATGCACTTATATAAACGGGCGGGATAGGGTGCTCAAAGGCACAAGTATCACTTTATTCGGGCATGTATACACGGGCTAGCAAAATGCTAAAATACTATTTCAATGCTTTTGGGAATGATAAATCATAAATCATGAATTTCGGGAGTGCATATCAAAATTCGGGAAACAATGAAGTACAATTGATTTTTTTGAATTCCAGGACAAGTATTGGGATTCAAGATAGCTCAAAGTAAATAAGGATCCCGTATGTCGATTACAGCATAAACTTGGCACTCTTTGAATTTGGAGACATTCCGGGCTCCTTATACACTTTGATACTTCGAGAGTCCTCAATGTATTCCCGGGACGAGATTTTCTCCCTTGAATTCTCAAACAGTCTTTCCTAACCATCTCATGAACATATGGTTCAAAACAGTCCTTTTCCTTCTTCTCAATTCCCAAAAGTTCCTGTGAGGTCGGTTGCCTGTCGGTTAGCAGGCGACTACCCGCGTGGGCCAGGTCGATTAGCTGATTGGTGACCGCCCCTCAGAATCTGGAATTCTTCTTTACTGATATGGTGATTGACCCTGTGCGGTCACCAGGTCGGTGACCGCCCAGTCAATGGGCAGTTCAATTTTGAACTAATTTATGCTCTTTTTCCTCCAAAACTTTTCTCTTATAATCTACTTCATTCCCTGCAATAAAATGAGCTCAAAGGCTCCTCCAATTCATCAGTCAACACTTCCATTTCGTCATTCAACACTTCCATTTCATCACTTCATATTTCTCCCAAACACCACAACAATTACATGCGTTTCTAAGATACAAATAAGGGAGAAATAGAGTCATCGATATTCATTTCAAAAGTAATAGAAAATTAAGGCAAGGAAGACTATGAAAACACATGTAAAAATCATTAAGAACAATTAGTACAAAATAAGAGATTTCCATGAAACATGTAAATATTCAAAACTTATCCATTCATCCACTTGCCTTGGGTCTCTAATCAAGAAATCAAGCCTCTAATCACCTCTTCCAAGCCAAGAATAAAAGCTACACAAAAACCCCTAAACAAACCCTACAAGAGTCAAAAACAATGAAATAGAAAGAGAGAGCTTCTCTAGGGTTACAAGAACACAGATCTAAGAAGATGGAGAGGGTTGCTTACTTAAATGACCTTCAAATGGAAAGATCTAGCTCAAGGAAAGCCTCAATGTTGATGAATTTCTCTTCCAAGAGTATCAATGGAGAGTTCTCAAGGAGAGGAAGAAGATGGTGAAGTCCATTTCTTAATTTGTGCAAGGTTGGTGGTGATTTGGTGATGGCAAAGCAAGAAGAAGAAGAAAAGGGAGGAAAACCCTAAGTTGTTTGTTGCTTGTGCTGGAAAAAGGAGAAAGGAAGAGAAAGGTTCTCTTTATAAGAAATTGGGAGTGGGCTCCACCAAGGGAACTTGTTGGGTCAAAATCATGACTTTCGGGGCTTCGAACGAATTCGACGAAGAAGGGAGTAATGATCGTCGAAATTTCTAGTTTCCAAAAAGTGTATGTTTCACAGGTTTCGGGAAAATCAAATAGTGGGTACAGATTTAGTGTAAAAAGACTGTTTTGCCCTTGAAGTTAGGAAAGTCGGGTTTCGGGATTCCGGACGAGAACTGGATCAACATGAAAGTTGTAGAGATCAACGAGATAAGTAAAACGGGATAAAAACACCAATCACAAGAATCTCGGATAATCCCCCAAGCAAACGCAAATTCAGTAAAAAAAACCCCCAAATGGTCCCACTAAACACAAAGGCACTCAAAATTCCCAAAGCTAATGAAAAACAATCCTAACTCACAAATTCAACCAAACAAACACTAATCCCGCTTAGAGAAACTAATCCACAATAAGAGTCACACTAATCGTGGACTCTCGGGACGGGGTCTCACAGGTCCCGCACCTGCATAGGCTAGGCAGTGCACCAGCTAGCTATAGCGAGCCAGCCCACTGCCTGCCCAGTGAGCAGGCAGAGGACAAGCTCGCTAGAGCGAGACTGGGTTCTGTCCCAAGGTATGTTTTGGGTTGGTTTACCCTTGTTTCATGCTAGTGTGTACACCTAAGGACCTATTCATACTTGGATGGAAAGATTTAGAATTTGTATGTGTATTTGGTGATGTTAAGGAAGAAATAAGGGGAACCTTTATATTTGATTTACTCTGGGAATACCTTGAACCATATCGAAGTCTCGTTGTGCACTCGGAAGCCTCAAATGCCGAAGAACTTCAAAGGCATCAAATGTATTCTTATAAGAAGACATTTGGACTTTAAGTGCTCATTGAGACGGCTCTAGGTAAGCCATTCCAACACAATTTAATTACCTCATT
Source organism: Camphora micrantha (assembly GCA_003546025.1). NCBI lineage: Eukaryota > Viridiplantae > Streptophyta > Magnoliopsida > Laurales > Lauraceae > Camphora > Camphora micrantha. The sequence continues at coordinate 10,633,947 of QPKB01000011.1, read as the reverse complement.
ACAGATTTGAGAATCGTATATATTTTTGTATAAATTAACTTTGGATAACCTTGTATGGTTCGTTTGTTCTAAACCTTCGGTAAGGCTACTCATCTGTTTCTATTTCATGTGTTAGTCTATGTTTGTACAGAGTAGTCCTTTTACCGATTTTGAATTTTTTTTATATGATTTGATTTATGCCTCATAGGGAGTTTTGTTTCATCGGCACCACTAAGTTTGGATCGCTTTGATGGGCGGATCACTCGGCTTAGGATCCTCAAATATTTCACAACTGCAGCTTGGATACTTTGTTCGTGTGTTATTCGTTCCGCGGCGAATCTTTGTGTGTTTCCCATCTATATTGGGCTATTATGTGTGTTCCAGCCATTTTATATGGCAACGGTTATCATGAGTGCTCTTGTTACTTCGGTAATAGGAGAATATAGCTCAATGTTGGTTGCCATCGTTTTATTCGAATGTCAGTGTCTTTTTAAATGTTTGATACTAATCATTTGGTTTTAGAATTTGACTTCCTTTAACTCATCGTTACGGTCGTTTAGTTTTTAAATGTACCCAAATGATTATAAATATGTTTGGTAAACAGTTGTGTACCTTATCTGTTTTATTCACCTACCAGATTGTCATGTCTGAAATTTCTTTGTTTGATGTCAGATATTGACCCCGTTGCCCACGAGGCGAAGTGAGAGGAGGAGGCAGTAAAGCCACTGGTTGCACGAGAGTGGCAGCCCGACGATGTCATCTAGACATCGGGTTGGGTTAAGAAACTCGTATCATATTTTGGGGTTGACCATTATCATCTTTTGGAAACTTGTTATTTTAGCCTTTGTTAGCTTATTTTTGGGAATTGTATATCTTTAACTTACTTTTGGTATTTGTAAAACTTAAAACTTAACCTTGGCATGAGTTTTGTATTTGATGGATTAATTTTGGACTTCGCATTTTGTTTACTACACGCTTCCGCAGGTCTACATTATTATGTGATTGATTGGTTAGGGATCTTGCGAATTCTCACCGTGGAAACCTGTGGGAAACCAGCGCGAGCGGGCGAAATTTCTGGCTCACCTCGCCTCCGCCCGGATTAGAGACTTGGTCGACTCGTGCTTGGTCCGGGGTGTGACAGTCATGTACACCCATTTTACTCCAATTTTCTTCTTACCTTTTGGAAGTTCCACCAACTCCCAAGTATCATTTCTTTCAATAGCTTCAATCTCTTGATCCATAGCTTTAATCCACCTTTGATCTTTAGAGGCTTCTTCAAAAGTAACCGGATCGGCATCTACGAACAAAGAAAAACTCATTCCACCATTAGTAATCATAACTTAATCACTAGATGGATACCTTGTTGGTGGTTGATGTGACAAACTAGATCTCTTTGGTGTAGGTTCTTCTTCATGCTCATCATTTTGATTCGAATTCTCCCTTGATGATGATGGAGAGCTTGCAACTTCATCATTTTGTTTTTCTAATTCTTCATCAAGCAAGATGGAGTTTTGTTTCTTCTCATTTTCATTCCACTCCCATGACTCTTCTTCATTGAATTTTACATCTCTACCAACAATGATTTTGTTAGTCAATGGATCGAATGACTTATATGCTTTGGGTTATTCACTGTAGCCAACGAAGATGCATTCTTCGATTTGTCATCCAATTTTCTTCTTTTTTCATCCGGTACATGTGAATAAGCAATGTTGCCAAATATTCTCAAATGACTAACATAAGGCATATGACCACTCAAAGCTTCTTGAGGGGTCATATCTTGAATGCTTTTTGATGAGGCACGATTAAGAAAATAGACAACATATGCTATTGCTTCTGCCCAAAATGAATTAGGCATCATTTTTCGCTTTCAACATACCTCTTGCCAAATTCATGATTGTTCTGTTTTTTCTTTCTGCAACCCCATTTTGTTGGGGTGTGTAGTGAGTGATGAGTTGATGCTTGATCCCATTTTCTTTCAAGAATTCTTCAAACTCATTTGATACATACTCACCATCACGATCGGAATGCAAAGTTTTCAACATGAAACCACTTTGCTTTTCAACCATGGCCTTGAAAGTTTTGCAATGGCCAAGCACTTTAGATTCTTCTTTTAGGAAATACACCCATGTTTTTCTGCTACAATCATTAATAAAAGTGAGAAAGTAGCGATTACCTCCATTTGAAGTTGTGTTCATAGGCCTACACAAATCTGAGTGCACTAATTGAAGTGGACTTGATGCTCTCCAAGCTTTTCCAATAGAAAAAGAGTCTCTATGATGCTTTCGAAGTGCACATCCTTCACAAACTTGGTCTTGACGATCTATATTTGGCATGCCTCTCGCCATGTACTTTTTACACATCAAAGTTAATGAACTGAAACTTAAGTGACCAAAACAAAGATACTATAGCCATGAGCTATTTTTTTATGATTGCACTAAATCATGGCAAAGATTCATATTGAATATTCAAACCAAACATATTATTTGGAGACATGTGTACCTTTGTAATTAGAGAATTTTATTGTCTCTAATTATACAATGATCACCGTTGAAATAAACATCATGCCCTTTGCGAATAAGCTATCCAACACTAAGAAGATTATAATTTAAGCCTGGCACAAATAACACATTAGAGATCTTGGTCTCCTTTCTTTGTGCGAAGGAGGACATCACCACATCCTTTTGCTGGAAGCCTTCTATCATAACCAATCTTGACTTCGGATTGAATGGAATTGTCAAGATTAATATACACATTTCTATTGCCAGTGATGTGGTTACTACAACCACTATCAAGATACCAAATATCACCACAAACATTTTCGATGACATTGCAAGCAAGTAGGACAGTTTCATCACCTTCCTTTTCTTGAACATTTTCATGCATAAAACTTGATTCATTTTGTCCTTCATCAGCCATTTTCTTTCTACAGTATGCTTGCATATGCCCATACCTTTTGCAATAGTGGCATTGAATAGGAGAATGGGGAAAGCCATGACCTCTTCCCCTTCCTCGTCCTCTACCTCTGCCTCTTGTAGGAGCATTCTTACCATGAGATTCAATTTCTTTTTCATTTTGCTCATATGTGCCACGTCCATGGCTACTTCTTCCTCTTCCACGGTTGTATCCTCCTCTTTTTCCTCTAGCACCTCCACCAAAAGAGAGTTTAGATTGAAGTGCCTGCTCTAGGAGAGAATAATCAAATTGCATCATGCAAAGTTCATGGGATTGGAGTGATCCCACTAGACTTTCTATAGACAATGAAGACAAATCTTTTGATTCTTCAATTGCCGCCACAACATATATATTCAAAATTACAAGTCATACTTCGGAGGATTTTTTTCAACAACCTGTTGATCTTCAATTTTTTCTCCATTTACTCTTAGTTGATTAACAAGATAAATGACTCGGTTATAGAAATCATCAACCGATTCAGATTCTTTCATCCGTAGAGAATCAAATTCACATCTGAGAGTTTGTAATCTTACCATCTTTACCTTGTCTTCTCCTTTATATGATATGTGGAGTGTGTCCCATGCTTGCTTTGCTTAAGTGGCTGAGGAGATTCTTTCAAAGACAGCTTCATCCACCTCTTGAAAAATAAAGAACAACACATTCTTGTCCGTCTTGCAATTCTCCTTTAACTCATTGAGTTGTTGTTGGGTGAGACCATTTGCATTTGCTGGTTCTTCGAAACCATTTTCAACAATATCCCATATCTTGAGATCCATACAACACCTTCATTTAGATACTCAATTGGAGAGCTACATGAGAAACTTTCTCTGGTCGAGTTCGCTGGGATACTATTTGCCTTCCTATCAAAGAAGGGGGTTTGGGCATAAGGTGCCTATCTGAGCAAAATGAAGCCTCTTTCCTGAAGCTGAGTTGGACAGTAGCTTCGTCACATTCCCTATGGGAAAATTGGATGAGTTGAAGGTACTTTAAAAAATCAGCAGTATGGAGTACCTCTACTCCCATAATTGGTTCTTGTATCACGTGCAGGATTAGAAAGTATGCTCGGCACATCCATTCAGGAAATCAGTGGATTATTGGTGATGGTCAATTAGTGGATGTTTGGTTTGATGACTGGGCTCAACTGGGTACTATGGCTTCTACTTGCAACACCTTCTCTTTCCCTCCAAATCAACGTTTGGCTTCTCTTTGGAATGGTTCGAGCTGGGTTCTTCCTTCTGACACTCCGGAGGATGCTGCTGCAGCTTTGGAAAATGCGGTTCAAGCCATTTCTTTAGAAAATAAGTCTACAGACAGCCTAGTCTGGAAATCTCATCCTTCTAAAGACCTCACCTTCAAAGAGGTTTGGCAACTTGCTAGAACTCAGGGTGAGTCGGTGGAGTAGAAAATTTGGGCTCCTCTGGTTTGGAATTCGCTCCAGCTTCCTACAGTCTCTATCTTTGCTTAGAGGTTAATGCATAGGAAGACTCCTATTCAAGATTGGGCTTAAGAAACGGGATTCAATCTTGCCCCTAGATGCTGTCTCTGTGAAGCTGCTTCGGAATTCACTATCCACCTTCTTTCCTCAATCCTTTTGCCTCTTCCATCTGAAGCTGGATCCTTCAAGCAGCAAGAGTTGCTTTAGCTGGGCCCCTATTCCCCTATAAACTATGGCAAGCTCTCTCTCTCTCTCTCTCTCTCTCTCTCTCTCTCTCTCTCTCAATGGAGACAATCATTCTTGCAAAGGTGCTGCCTCCATCTTCTTCTCAACAACCTTTCTTAATTGGAACTGTAGAAATGAAACTACTTACAACAACTCTAGAATCTCCCAGACGAAGATTAAATTCTACCTGAAAGAGCTACTCCATGCCTCTCTCAGCCATGTAGAGAAGCCTTTTTCTGTTAGTCCTCTTCAGTTGCTCAACAATTTCTTCTCTTCTTCCTTGTAGTATGTGCTCTGTTTTGGCCTCTATTTTGGCTTCATTTTAGTCTTTTCAGCTTGTTTCTTTTCTTGTTTTTGGCCTCTGTTAGGCACTTTTTGGAGGCTTCGATCTTGCCTTCGTTTTTTTCTCCCTCTTTCTCTAATACAATTTGCCCTTTAGAAAAAAAAAGTTTCATACAATATATTCTTATTAGAGTAATTTAACATGATGTTGGCAAAGAATTTTTGCACATCATAATATTAGAAAAAAAGCTCTAAGCTGCCCTTACAGCAAACCGATCAAAGCAATTGATTATTTTTCAATTTAATTACCCTTCTTAATTCTCCAAATTTGGGACGTGTTGCAAGAGAATTTAGAATTTGAGGATTGCTTATGGCCCAATATTTTACATGGAATAGAATTTTAAGGAATTCATGCTCAAATGGCTCAAACAAAGCAACCTTGAGAGGTGAATGGTCAAGGATGTAGGGTGCAAATATAGATGGAACCCTAAGTTTTCTAGGAATTATTTTTTATTTTTCTGGTAAAACCGATTTCTAGGACTTGGTTTACTAGGGAGAAGTCATTGCCCCATTTCGTAAAAAGGGGATAATGCGTGAGATTAGGGGCCAATTAGAAATTTTCATAATAAACAAGTATACGTGGCCCCCAATCATGTCCCATAAGGATCAATGTCCGCAATGAGGTACAATTTTTTTCCCGATTTGCACAAAGAGTAGCAAAAGTTTCAAAATATAACAAATGACATCAATAATAAAACATTTAAGAGGAAAGCATGATTATCATAACTAAAGTTGAAATTTAACAATTAAACAAAAGTATTTTATACACAAATGGGTACAACTAAAAACCTGGGCCAACCAAAATAAACCAAAAGATAGAAACTATCCCAAGGTAAATGTGATGGCTCTCGGGTGCGAGGTCAAAACGACTAGACCATGTCGTATGACCACTCATGGATGTCATCAGGCTAATCTGCCTAAACCTCCTCCGTCTCCTATTCCTCAAGATCGGTGTGCTCAGTACCTATTCATCTAGAGTAGCATCATCAAACTGAACGGTTGGAACGTGTGTATATATATGTATATAATAATAGATATGCAGTAATAGTCAGAGTTACGAATGACATAATTAACATAGTTGCATTGCATATCGATTCATTGTAAAAGACCTAACATATACATCCCAGCAAAATAGGCTGTCCACATAAGCTAATCACCACAGGATAGTATCACTGCCCTCCTGACTTGTACCAAGTTGTGGTAGAGTAAACACATGGGAGAAAAGCCCAGCTAAAATGTGATACTAGGGAACAAACAAACAAATATCAAATCCCTATCATCATCGGTATCCGATGGTGTATAGCCATCCAGAATAACATGATCTACAGTCGTAAAAAAAAGGCCTCGTCACAGTGGCGCCCCAGCTATGTCAAACGTTGAGTCCTCAACGGTATCAATAAGGGGCTAGGCTTCTCCTACGTGAAAAGGATTCGTCGAAATGAAATAGAAACTACTACTCGTCAAAATCAAATCAAACAGGCGAACGAAAATCAAACACCCAAAATTAATTTTGGGTCTTTTACAATGGTACGTAGCTGCTTTGAAAATCCATCTCCAGAGGGACCTTGGCTTGATTGCAGGAGAAGAAGAGGTGGCCTACTGTGTCTTCCTCTTGGCAGCAGATGTTGATTCTAGAGGCTAAGGAGAATCCCAGATGCTTTAGTCGTTGCTCCTTGGGAGTCCTGTTGTGAATCAAACGCCAACCAAAACAGCTGATCCTGTGGAGAAAGATTCCATTCCAGATAAGATTAGGCCTTTCTAGATTAAGGCCTCTGGATCTAATGAGGTTCCAAGCTATTTTCATAGAAAGCTGACCATCTGAGGACTAACTCCAAGTTGGGGTGTCTCTTGCTGATGGGTTTGGAGTGAGATAGGCCGTGGCTAAAGAGAGCAATGATTTGATTTCTAAGGGGAGGGTGTGAGGAATCAACCATGATCCAAATTGGTGAAGTGAGGATAGACGCTGGTCTATAGGGAAATTTATGTGATTGAATTTGGCTGAGAGAGGAGTATCTGCACACCAGGTATCATGCCAGATGTTGATTTCTTGACCATTTCCAAAGAGCCACGAGCATCCTTGCTAGATGGATGGAGCTAAGCGGCGAATTTTCTTCCATATGCAGGGTTCCAAATTGAATTGTGTTTGAAGTATCTTTTTTTGAACCAAGTAGCCCATAAGGAGTTGGCTGCGGAGGCTTGCCATCCAAACTTGATGAAAGCTGCTTCATTGACATCTAAGAGTCTTTTGATTCCAAGTCCACCTTCCTCCTTAGGGAGAGAGACAGTAGCCCAATTAACATAGTTAATTTTGGAGGAAGAGGCATTCCCAGACCATAGGAAGCTCACGCGATGGTTAATTATGCTCGTGCATAATTATCGTGATGGTCCACGATACCTCAACAAATCAGCTCGGTGCATAATACCATGAGGGGTATTTCAAAGCCCTATCTCATCCAAGTTCAAGTAGTTCACACCCCGAATTCATCCGAAATAACTATGAGGAAATGTCGGCTCAAAACATCCCTCACACAAGGTCCAAAATTGAGTCATTAGAAGGGTGCTACCAAGGGTCCCACTTAAGTCCACAAAATTCTAAGGAAAAATGTCCCTTCAAATTAAAGGAAACCCGGGCTCATTACGGTTAGCTGACAATTAGTGGTGAGCTGACCGCGGGGTCACCAGAATTTGGCGATTCCATTTGCAGCAAGAAGGCCGAGATCTCGTGGTTACCGTAGGGCAACCTTGAGGTCACCGAGCCGTGGCGGTTCCATTTACAACACCTAGTCTGGCTAACTCGATTAACTGAAAAAAGGGAATTTTGGTTAACCGAACTGTTCCAAAATTCTACAATACAGAGCTCTGTTTGAGCTCCAGAAAAAATCCATTATGTGCTCAAATGGGGAAGATGCCTCCAAAACCCAAAACCAACCTACAAAATGCATGCAAAGGGAAGGCATGAACTGCCCTAATCAATTTCTAAGAAAAAGGGATGAAAAACCTAATAGCTAGAGGATTGGGAGCTTACCAAGAGGAGTGTAGAAGAAAAGAGACTTGGTGGAAAGTATCCTTGAGTTCGTGGGGAAGATGAGGGGAGGTCCAGCCGGTGCAGGAGAAGCTCCGGTCGACGTCAGCAATGAAGAGGTGGTGAGGGAGGAAGGAAAAATGAGAGAGAGAAGAGAATAGGGGGAAAGAGGAAAAAAGAAATGAGATGGGGCTCTCGAGGGTCTATCAAGGCTAGGTTTTGGGCATTTTACAGTTTAGTTTGGGTCCACTAAGGACGGCTAAACGAAGGTCTTCAATGCGACAGATCGCAACACGAGTAAACGATAAAGTCCGGGAAAGGATGAAACCTACCTGATGCACTCCAAATCATAAAAAATACAAAATACATTAAAAAAAAACCTTGAAAACTTCTTAAAATTGCAAACCGCCCCTCTACTGTACCCAAACGAACTCGGAATAACGCAAAACTTCGCACGTGCGACTCACATGCCAAACCCATCCCACTTAGACTCTAAACACTCTTAATTAGCTAAAAAATAATTATTTAGAACAAATACGACATTAGGGGTCGGGATCTTATAAAAGTGAGATGTATGGGTATTCATGTCCGATCCTCCTTCAATATTATTCTCTAACTAAAAGGCCAGATTAATTGATGGTAATTTTTAGATCTTCACCTTTATTTCTTTAATTTAAGCTACTTTGAGAAATACTTTTCATACCATTTCAAACTTTCACTTTTTTATATTTTTAAATATATATATATACATTTTTAACTACTTTCTCACTGTCTTAATGTACTCATGTCCAGCATAGGATAAACATATACTGGGGACTTTTTTATGTAATTATCCAACTATTAATCAAAGTCTCCCATCAGCAATCATGTCCCCGCATGTAACATAACATTTATTATGAGCGCCACTGCTATATTCATTGTCCCCTAACCCCAACCACCACACACACAATGTATAAGACTCTAGCCAGATCTTTCCATTCCCTCACCTCTCCCTTGATTAGTATGGCCCCAAGCGGCCCCACATGGGATTCTCTACACAGAAAGCCCATAAGAGACATCACACCAGAGTACAACTAATACTTACTCTATATATATATGGAGGTGCTCCTATAAGAGCATCTCTCACCTTACAATGAGAGATAAGGTAGGGGTCCTAACATCCATATCCAATGTCAATAACTTAAATGTGAGGGCCCCCACCTTTATCTCTCATAGTAAGGTGAGAGATGCTCTCATAGGAGCACCTCCCATATATATATATATATATATATTGGGAGTTTATGCCCCTATCTAGTAACCAATGACTTGTTAGTATTTTAAGAGTTTCACCTTTATAGGAGAACTTTTAAGAGAGAGAGAATCGGATATATGTATCATTAATGACACGTGTTACACTTTTATTGGCTTAAAGAGTGGTGTTTTTTTTTTTTTTTTCCTCTCTAAATGCCCGGGAGTTTTGTAACATAACTCTATAAACAAAGGACCAAGGTGGGTTGGATTTTGTTCCAACCAGGCCCTCGAGGTGGTGGGCCCTTTAATTGGTGCCTACCCCACCCTACATCTTTAGGACAAGAAAAACCCACGATAGAGTTTGGAAGACTGGGTTGCCTCAGTACTGGACCAGAGCGATTGACAGGCCTACTCATCTCCCTAATGGTAGTTGCTACAAGCATATAAACTTTGGAAAATAACAAAAGAGAGCATAAAATCTACCTGAACCAATTGAAAACCAAAAAAACAAAAGACTGTGGTGTGGGTTCTGAGCCTTTCAAGTAAGAGAAAACTTGACTCCTAACGAGTTACAATTTCTGAACTTGTGATTCAGACGCCGCCCAATCAGATGGTTAAGGCTTGCATTAATAAAATGATCTTAACTATCTTTTTAAGTACTAGGTCGGATTGGATTTTATACCAGCGACGAATGTGAATGGGCTGAAAGAGTGTTTCCCGTACTTCATTTCCAGATTCCAAAGTCTACTGAGACCCTTACTTTGTGCTAGGTCATGGTCATGGTTATCATCATCCGATCGTGCAGATATCATATCATGACCTTCAAATCTCGTCTTAAATGGTGAATGACATGTATGAAAGTGAACTTTACAGAATGCTTTATGAGCTTCGAAACTGCGGTTAGTTGATAGCAGAGTTTCTTTTCAACGAATGGTTCAACATTTTATCAATAGTGATCCTAATTGAAATTAAACTCAAACTAAACTAATTGCATCAATATTATAAAATTGAACTAAAACTTAATGGTCTTTTCCTATTAGACCTTAAAATTTGATCCGATTGTGACAATATATGCCACAGAAAATCACACTGGTTTCCATTTCGAACAAATCACACTGGTTTCCATTTATCGACAGTGTTTTAGGGCTTTCAAATGTCAAATCCTTTATATACAGAGATACTCTCACCAAATGGGAGCATCCCAAAGTCCATAAGCCCATTAATGATCGACCCTACACGGCCGCATTCCATTATCCGAAAGAGAATCCACCAACCCAATATGTATCTACCTTTGTCTTATTTAAATGATTACAAGGAACTATCACCAAAATATATCAGTCCCACAATTTTCCGCATTTGAAGAAGTCAACAAAAGTAGCTAATGGGACCACGTGGAGAAAGTTAAAAAACAAAGCAAATGTCACAGAATATTTCCAGGGACGAATTAGTCTCCACGGACCGCTCTACAATTGTCTATTTAAACACAATGCTATTGGAGACCTCATCATCACACAAAATAAGCATTATCTCCTTCTCCAAATCACTTGCTAGTAGTAATGGCCATAGAAATAACCAACACCACCACCTTGAAACCATCTTCTTCTTCACCTCCTCTCCCTCCCTTGGACACCCACATACCCCTCACCATCTTTGACAGAGCTGCCTTTGACCTCCATGTGGCCATCATCTACTCCTTCCGACCACCCATGCCCACCAACCAGGCCATGATAGAGGGCCTCACAAAAGCACTCTACTACTTTCCACACCTTGCCGGAAGAGTATCCCTCGACGACCAGTGTCGCCCATGTATCGTTCTAAATGACGCAGGCATCCGTCTAGTTGAAGCCCGTGTAGACATGACCATATCCGAGCGTCTACCTTTTGACCCATCACCCGAGCTTCGCCAACTGCACCCATCAATCCATTGCACTGAAGAGCTGCTCCAAATTCAACTCAACCGCTTCTCTTGTGGTGGGCTGGTGATTGGCCTCACTGCACACCATAGGATCGCCGATGGGCAGTCGATGAGCTCTTTCTTCCTTGCATGGGCTAGGTTAGTTCGTGGCCTTGAGGTTGACCCACTTCCCTACCATGACCGAGGTTCCATTTCGATACCTAGGAACCCACCTCACTGCGAATTCAACCACCAGGAGATTGAATTCAGACAAGATGACTCTCCTTCTCTCAACCCAACTGCATCCTTGTCATCTATCGAGAACATCGTCGTTCCTTTCTCTGCAGACTTCATAAACAAGATAAAAAAACAAGTAATCGATAACAGCTCCGGCCATCGCTATAGCACTTTCGAGTGTCTCTTGGCCCATTTGTGGAAGAAGGTGACAATTGCTCGTGGGCTACACCATGAAGAGTTCACCCAGGTGAGGGTGGCAGTGAATGGCCGAGCGCGAATGAAGCCATCAGTGCCAATGGAATTCTTCGGCAACCTGGTGCTTTGGGCTTATCCAAGGCTGAGAGTAGGAGATCTTGTGGATGGGAGCCATGCATTCATCGCAAAAGCAATCCATAGTGCGGTGGCACGGATCGACAATGCGTATTTTCAGTCGTTCATTGATTTTGGAGAGTTGTATAGGACAGAAGGAGAGGAGATGGCCGCGACTGCACCCGATATCGGAAATTCCCTTTGCCCGGACATGGAAGTAGATAGCTGGTTGAGGTTCCAGTTTCATGACCTTGATTTTGGTGGTGGTGCACCTTGTGCTTTCCTTCCTCCCAACTTGCCTGTTGAGGGTTTGCTTATCTTCGTACCCTCCTGCAAAGAGGAAGGTGGTGTAGATGTATTCATGTCTCTCTTGCCTGACCACGTTGACCATTTCAAGCAGATCTGCCACTCCTTGGAGTAGGCTTTGTTTCTAATTCGCTTTTTTTTTTTTTTTTTCTTTTTACTGTGTGAAAGTTTGGTTTGTTCAAGCAATATGTTAATATTATTATCAATATAATCTCTTCTCTAAAAGCTTCGGGATATTTTAGGATTTACTTAAGGTTTATGATAAATGCAAACAGTGATTGTATCTTCATTTTGAATGATATGGCAACGTAGACCAATATATTTTGCAATGTTAGGGAGTTAAGAGGAACTCTTATGAGGATGAATAATAATAATAATAATGATAATAGTAATAATAATAATAAAAAATTGGCCCTTCTTATATAATTTATATGGAGCCACTTAAATGCATGTCAATCATAAGGCTTGGGGATGAGAAAGTCAGACCGTAAATAAAAGTTTGCCCACTATACTCTAGTTCGAAAGTTTGGCCACTTAATGGAAATTAATTCTTTAAAAAAGAATTTTTATCTTTTTACGAAAAGGTTCAAATGTTTTCAGACAATCTCAAAATCCCTTTTTGTGTTTTTAGTAAAATCTCCCTTGACTGATAGTCAAACTTACAAAAATAAATTAGCCCCATTTCAGTTTGCAAACTATATCCATTTGAAGCATTCGCCCATTCCCTCTACATAAACATAGTAAGACATATTTTCCAACCATACCCTTTAACAAAAGGGTACGTAAAAGTTAAAAAAAAAGGTTTAGAAAATGTAATTATTCACTAAGCATGTCATAGTTGAATTACTTCTTCAAAACTTGGAATAAGGGCTCATCAAATGGGCATATGTAATTGATTCATAACTCGATGGGAATCTTAATCCATCTTGTTGCTTCTGAATCCTACTTTCTAGGATCTCATATAAGAGGCCCACTGATCGATACAACCCATTCATACATACCTGCCCTCTTGATTGGAATTAATTCAGTTTCACCTTATTTTGAAAATATTCATTACATCACAAGAATCTGACACAATATATAGCCATTAATTTTTGAAGACCTAGTTAGGATCATTTGATTAGCTTGATTTTACATGCTTTCCTAATCCGATGGTAATTAATGTCTAATATAGTGTGAAATGAAACTGTTTCAATCAAGGGTCCCGGTGTGCATAAATGGATTGAATTGGTCATTGGTGGATCCTTACATGATAGCCTAAAAAGGAGTGTTTAAAGTCATAATATGGGTCAAGGTTACCACCGAGACATCAATTAATCTTAGCTGCTCATTTGTTGCGCCCATTTAAAGTTTTCGTGAAATGAATGCCAACTATGACATGCGTGGTATTATTTACTTTTTGTAACCTTATGTTTTTTAAATCTTTCAACTCACCGAGTGGTCAGGTCCACGGTTCCTCCCTCTTTCGGAGTTAGAGGTATTGGTATCAACCCCCCTGGCTCCCCTTTCTTCAGGAATCGAAGGTTGAGTCTACTAATGCTACCACATAGGGGCCACATGTGTGGTTACCTGGCTTTCCTCTAGGCTCGGAGGGATTAACTCAGCCCAAAGGGTTGGGAACCCTACGATAGCAAAGAAAAAACTAAGAAACTAGGATACAAGTCGCCGATGTCCTTTTATCTTTCAAGGAAAGGGTAGGGCAGATTGGTCCAAGGGAATTAGAGTGAAACGGTACTGATCGTTACTTTTACTAAGTTTCCTTGATTGTTAATCCGGGAAGGTTTCACTAAAATTACAAATACTTGAGCTTTCATGAGATTATTTAAAAATTTAGCGGTCCTTCTAATCATGGACCCCAGTTTGTTTTTCCAAGTTAAAAAAAAAAAAAAATTCTTCAAATTGACATTCAGAAATTTACTAGGGAAGTCTCGTTTTAATTGAAAACTATGACTTTCTTGTGATGTTTGACATCAAATGATTTTGATAATTCTAATTCATGATTTTAGGTTTATATATATTTTAATACTTTAAAAGGACTTTTTATTATGATTCAATTTAGTAGTTTATTCTGATAGTGTCAATGTCCAGATGGACTCAGTGCCAAGTCATAAGAACTAAATTGAACAAACATGCGCCCTACTTGAGAATAGAAAGAATTAATTTGACTTGCTAAAAGCAGGGTTTTGAGTGAGTGTCTATCCATAAGTTTTTTAGGTTGGTTGATTACCACTGGATCAAAACTAAGTTAGGTAGTACTTTGAATTGACTAGATCATACCAAATTCGCAAGAGCGCTTCCACATATTAATTCTTTTTAATATACAGTTATGGAACATACATGTCCATGTCATCAACATGGCATATGCATCTCATAGAACCCCCTATGTATATCCTAACCCATAGATCAGATGGTCCGGTTAAGTGGCTATCAACATTTGTACATTTGTGGCCCACGTGCTATGAGAGCATCTCTCATAAGAGCATCTCATCAGCCCTTCACATTTAAGTTGTTGATATTGGATATAGATGTAAGGGGCCCCCACCTTATCTCTAATGGTAAGGCGAGAGATACTCTAATAGGAGCACCTCCTTTTATATATATATATATATATATATATATTGGAATTTCATTATGTACCGGAGAAAACACAACTATAAAAAAGTCACTTTTAGCGGCGGACGAAACAGCCTTTAGTGGCAGTATTTTTCTGCCTCTAAAGATCAATTCTTTCCTGCCCTAGAGAGTGCCAGAGAGTGCCGTGTTAGGGTCCTTATGAACCATCTAGGAGATTCATTAGAAAATAGCAGTGAAAAAAAATTTCCACGGCGAAATAGTAGCACTAGCGGCGGTTTTTTCTTTTTTTTGTCGAATTCTATCCCGTCCGCTGCTAAAAGTCATTACAGCAAAACAAACCACAATCTGCAAGAACAACCTAACCACCCAAGGGAGCCGTCGGGTGTCTTCTCGGCTTATCAGTATCCGAAAGGCCGGCTTTCCCCAACCGACAAAACTATCACAATTGGAACATGAAAAAAAAAGAGAAAAAATCACCTTTTTTAAAAGAACTAGCAACATTAAGAATGTCCAAAATTAGAGACCTGGTGATGAATTGGTTGGAAAATTTCAACCTAATCCACACGTCAAAAAGATAAGTCTGCCTTTTTGGTGGTAGGATTGAGTCGATGGAGAATGCTTCCACTGTACAAGAGGACAAACATATTTTTCCAACCCTGCTTTGATGATCAAATGCCGTTTGGCACCAGTACATACACGTGAATTAAAGAAATGGTGCATTCATATCGATCGTTAGGAACAATGAAACCTACCATCTGATTAATCAATGGTATATAAACCATATCACTATTTAAAAGTCAAAGTTGCTGTGCTCATGACTTACCAATATCAGTACCCACTGCTGCTTCTTCCATTTTTCTATTTTTGTTCTTTTGGTAGGGACTGGGACTGCTTCTTCCACCTGTAGCTTTGTTTATGGCTTTTTTAAATAGAGGATAAGGAAATGATTGTACGTGTTCGAAAAAGAAAGAAACAATAGAGCATTAGGAATGATGATCATATCATGGCTGTAATAGAAGAATATAAAGATTAATAAAGCCTTTTGAGATGGATTACTAAAACCAAAATATGTTCATTAACAGGATAGAAGGGTTTGATATTCAAGTAATTTAGAGAATTGATCGAGAGCTAATTTTGAGAATTGAGAGCTACAGATGTAAAACTTAAAAGAAATAGTAATAAACACGTAAGAAATTAGTCATTGTTGAAGCTATAAATTAAAATAAGGTGGTAAGAAACAGTGAATATGAAAACAAGAACTATTAGCTATAAATTCTGTAGGACACTCCCTCACTTGCAAAACGCATGTCTCGTAACTCGAACACCATATCTATCAAGCTCTGATACTACTTGTAGGATCTTACACCCAATTGAGCTACCATTAATCCCAAAACCAATTGGTGATAGGAAATGACACAACAATAATTTTATGATAAGGGCGATGGCTCGGCCATAATTATGACCGCAAAATCAAGGGTGGACGTTGACCTCAACAAATTCAAGTAAGTTGGTGAGAAACAATGAATATGAAAACAACAATTATTATAAATAAATTAATGCTGACAATGATGTGATGTATGGATGTTGAAGAATTTGGGAGAATTATAATCAACACCTAAGTGATGAAAGTTACGAAGAGTTATGGAAAGCATCTGTTTGCTCAACTACTTGGCTGTGGCTTGATCTAGTTAAAAAATTGAATCGCGATCTCTCCTTCTAAATACATGCACGTTTCCAGTCAAGGACTTAGAAGAATCTCACAAGTGTAGGAGTTGAAACCATAGTTCGGTTGATCACTCCATTATCCATCATCAGATTGGTCGCTTTATTATGTACGGAAATAAAATATTGTGAAATATTTAAGATTTTATAATGATAAGTTGCTAGATTGTATATCTTCAATCCAGTGGATGACGTAAATAGTTTTATGAATTATCTTAATTGATATATGATTTTGTGCTTTAATTCATGAGATGAATATGATTACGTTGATGGTTGCACATCGATATAAATTAATATGATTGTTCATGAGATGAACAGGAGCCCTAAAGTATATTAAATGTGGACCATGTGTGTAGATGAGAATCACATGCAGGAGATATAAATAACAAATCTTATACTTAAAACGTTTCACAATCAGTAATGTAATTGGGCATCTAACCTGTAAATAAATCCACTAAATAAATGTAATTGCACACCAGTCTTAAGAATAATTACAAAAAAACCATAAACTTTCCAATTACTACAAATAGGCCCCTCTATCAAATTGGAATAAATATGTCCAACCAAATTGAATCCATCTCTTATTATCCTTGTATCCCAATTAATTACAGTAATCAATAGTATCATTTAATCAACTCTTAATATTATCATTAGTACCAAAAAGCTATAGTGAGCATGGCGCAGAACGCCCCAAGGTAATATGTAGGGTCTCATGTCAATGGGACTGAACCAAGGTGGAACTGGACTCGGACCCATTTACTTATCGAGGCCTAAATAAGGAGCCAGACCCAGTTTTTAGCGCATCGGAACCTCTAGGCAATTGGAGAATCGGGGACCCATTTACATCCCTACCAAGGAGGATAATGTTTGTCAGAGCGCCAGAGCCTATTTCCCGAGAGCACTCTCACTATAGCGAGAATGCTGATCACTATAGCGAGCATGGCGCAGAATGGCCTGTTGGATCCAGACTCGGAGTCAAAGTTTGAGATGATTTGAAATTCCTAGTGGATCGGTAATATGAATCTTATGCACAGATTTGGAGCTATATATTTAGTGTTTCTCTCAACCCAAATAGGATCACCACCTCTCTTATTAATTTGAGTAAGAGATATCTTAGAGAGAATTATTCTTTAGAGCCATTGAGAGATTGTTCTAAAAGGCAGCTCTAGAAGGTTTGAAGCTTCTACTTCTTTGTAGAAGATTGTGCATCTTGGTCTCAAGGTGTTGAAGGTGTATCAAGTACAAGGAGCGGTGCACGGCGGGGTAGTCGTAGCAATATGAGAAGTTGTGTAAGAATGACTACAGTCCTTAGGTCGATGTATTGACTGAGATCAATGAGCTATAAGTATATCTTGTAATCATTCAATAGTGATTGTTTTTTTTATCGTGATTTTTCTCCCGGAAAGGGTTTCCACGTTAAATTTGTGTCTGCCTTCTTGGGGTGATTGATTGGGAGATATATTTGCTAGGTCTATCTTGTTTGGTTGTTTATATCCGTTGTGTATTAGTTATCAGACTAGCTTACTCATCTCATTCTAGTAACTTGCAATGTTCCTACGACAAAGCTCCAAAGCACTACAATATATCTTCCAAATGAGAAAGCCTGTCAATTTAGCTCGTTGAAATGGGTATCTTGCCCGGCTCATCCCAAGCCCGAAAACACAGGGCTTTTAAAAAAAAATTGTGTCCAGCAGGCTAGGCTTAGACAATTATTTGGCCCTCCTGCAAAGTTATTTTACTAGTTTTTATATACTTTTTTGAAACTGACCCCCATAACAGTTAAAAAATGTTTAATTAAAAGGGTTGTTTTTGTAACTTCGCCCTCATAAATCTCCTCATAAACAGCAATCCCCCCTCAAGACGAAGATTGGTTTTGACACGGCCCAACTAGTGATGATGATTCATACAATGATAGGAATCCACTAACTGATATTTTAGATATATTAAAAGAAAAATAATTTCTATTGAGTTCTTTTAGACATTACTTGACAAACATATGATACTCATTTCTATTACTATTACAAATATATATATATAAATATATTCTTTTAACTCCGTAATGTTGCTTGTTGCATTGTATTGCCGGTCCCAAACCCAGAAAAAGGAGGGCTTAAAGTCCAGGGAAAGTCTAGGAATACTTAGAGAATGTTAATCTTATATTTAAGATCCTGCTAAAGCCCGAGCCCGCACGAGATGGGATTTGACATAAGCCTGCTCAATTTAGGGCCAGAATTGGACAGCCCCCGACAAGCCCATCCAATATTCGGAATGGGATTAGACAACCCATGTCCAAGCCCGGCCTGTCAATGGGAAGGAGGTTGTAGGAGTGACCCCACTTCAACCATCACAGTCCCAGTAGTACCTTATGATCGTTTTGATTGTAACACACTTCTTCTACTTCCATCTATAGAAGACAAACAATCAAGGAAGCCACGTCTTCCCCTCTCTTTGATTTCGCAACTCCACCCAATTATTTTAGATTTTGTTGGCATCCATTTGAACTAAATGAGAAATGTCAAAGAGGTTAGGATATTCTCTGAAACATCAAAACTTGAGGTTGGTTTGGAGAGAAATGTTGGTAAGGGGAGTTTCAATTTATCTGTTGTTGGGCCTTTGAGGTTTGATAAACAGACTCTCTCATCTTCTGAGGTCCCAATTATAACTGGAATGTTCGAGAAGAGTGTATCGGGTCCAAAGAATGCAGAGATTGAGATGGCACACCAAGAGTGAAATGCCCCAGAGATCGTTGTTCGCATGGATTGCATTTATTAATGGTTATGTTTATTTTGGAGGTTTAATTGTGAAGGCATTGGCATCATTCCAGACCATGCAGAAAGGAGGTTGATCAACAACCCCAAGTGTAGGGCCGCATGTAGACACCTCATTTTGGAACCCCTATGGATAATTTCAATACTCATATTATTGATGCTCCAATTTTGCCCCATTTGGACAATTTCGAATAAATAAATTAAAATCTTCATCATCATACACATTTAGGAAGGTTGCATCATTATAGGCCTTTTTTTTTTTATGAATCTCACCAACTCTCATGTTTCGAGTCGGATCTCACTTCCATGATAATTTATTTTTAGTTAACTTCCTGATGATATATGGATTTAAAAAATCTGATGGGTGGATTAAAAGTTATGAATTTTAAAAAGTTAAACATATGTGGGCTCCCAAAAAATCAAATCTTTTCTAGGTCTTCAAATGGACATGATCCATATATCATCGGGACCTACTCATATAGAGATATCTACTGTTACTCAGTTTTTAAAAATCCAACGGTCAGATCAATTATGGTTTTTTCTTCCAAATTAATCAAGCCTGGGTCCCTCAAAAAAAAAAAAAATTCAAGTCTTTTCCTAACTTTCAAATTATTCAAACCCATACACCAATATGATCTACTCATTGAGAAATTTCCAACAACATTCAGATCTCAAAAAACCAGGGTCCCGGTGATGATTGCCCGAACCAAGCCCCACTACAGTCCACCTTTTGGGCCCTGAACCCCTTGATCGAAACCTCAATTCCAATCCATTAGGCGTGTCCCTTGAACCTGGCCCAAGCCCCGAACCATCCTAGCCTAAACCCATTTGCCCCAATTCAATTTCAGACCTTATCCAACGTAGCCTGACCTCAACCTTGTCCAAGCCTAAATCCATCTAACCCATACCTAACCTGAACCTGACCCACCAGACCCTAATCAAGCCTAACCTACATGAACTCTACCGACCTAAGCCCCAAAACCCATCACGCCCATTCAACCTAACCTAAACCTCAAACTCCCCTGCCCATTAGCATTTTGGATCTCACCCGTGACCAACCCAACCTAACCTGGGCCCGAACTACCCTTGACCCGTCACCCAAATATGGGAACCGGAGATTTGGGAAACTAGAGTGCCAGATCCCCATACTCTATCTCCCTCCTTAAATCCTTCTCTTCGTTCCCATCACCGACCCATACGCGGAGCCCTCTCGCTTTCATCACCTTCATCGCAGCCCCCTCTCCATCGTACACCCATCCATCCTTGCATCATCTTCACGCAACAACCCCACTCTCCACAATCGCCCATCGTCCTGCGCAGACATCCATCACGATCTCGCTCTCTCTCTCTCTCTGCCTCTCGCATCACCATCCACGGAACCCATTGAGGTAGCATCCCAGTCACGCGGAACACTGGCGAAAGAGAAGAAGCCACTCACGCAGAACTCAAGAAAAGCCTCATTCACTCTACTCATCACCCGTTGCACGCTCTGCCTTGTACACATTCGCTGTACTCCACCCCTGCACATCATCTTCTGTTATGTGATTTTCTTGTAAATTCCGAGCTATGGTGAAGAATTGTCGCGACCCCGGACCGGGTTACCAACCAAATCTGGGATCAGGACTAATGGTGAACCTGTAATGGATGATAAATGGAGCCACACTATGAACTTATTTTAAATCAATACATATATGAGCCAATGAAAAGATGCCACTCGTATACGCGATTTCTCACATGTGTCTGCGATCAAGATATCACAACAACATAAATATTTCTGTCAAAATGCGGAAGCGTGTAGCAAATCAAATTCATACATTCATATCAAAGATAACTTGACTGACGACACATTTATAACAAGTAACAGAATAAACAATGATCATTAGTGCTTTCCCCAAAAGAAAAGTTAAAAGTTTATACAAAAGATCAAATTCCCCAAAAATAGATGCCAACAAAGGACAATATAAACAAAATAAGTATCCCAAAATAATGGTTAATCATAACCCAAAATGTTACACAACTCGGACATCCAAATGTCTAAACGACATCGTCGGCATATCATTCAACGAATCGTTACAGTTCTACAACCGCCTCCTCGTGATTCTCGTCGGGATAACCAACAATGGGACCTGAGTACCAAAGTAAAAGGTCAAACACAACGGTTTCGTAGGTGGGTGACAAAATATAACAATAATAGGAATTACCTTAGAAAACATTTAAACCTGTTAAAACAATTACTTTCATAAACAGAAGAATCATTTTTTGGAAAACAAAATACAATATAAAACATATAAGGTATCCAAGGAAAATCGGGAAACAATCAAGATGGTAACCACACGCAGCTAATTCCTTTATCACCAAAGTAACAAGAGTATATCGGGATGTTGTCCTCAGTCACCGAAGTGAGGAGGTACAACAAAATTTACATATACATATACATAATAATATGGGACATAACTACGGTAGCGAACAGGGCATCGGGAACCACAGTAGCAATATGCGGCATCGGGACAAGACCACGGTAATAATCGGGTAGCGGGATCCAAACTACACCTGGCGGGACGGGAGGGGGATCTCCAAGTAGGTCTATCAGACCAACAAGGTTATTCAGACTTAGTGGTGCCGACTCATAGGTCAAATAACAGAAATCGAGACAAGTACGAAATACATATGATGCACTTATATAAACGGGCGGGACGGGGTGCTCAAAGGCACAAATATCATTTCAAACAAGAAGTGCATATCGGGACTAGCAAAATGCTACAATTATAATTTCAGTATTTTCGAAAATGATAAATGATAAATCATAAATTTTGGGAAAATAGAACATAATTAAATTTTCAAACCTTTCGGGTCGGGTATCGAGGTTCAAGATTTAAACCAATGTGAAGAGATTCCCGTATGTTGAATTCAATATAAATTTGGTACTCCTTGAAATTGGATGACATTCCGGACATCTTATTCACATTGATAATTCAATAGTCATCAACATATTTCCGAGACGAGATTTTCTCCTTTGAATTCCCAAAATAGTCCTTCCTAACCATTTCATGAACATATGGTTCAAAACAGTACTTTTCTTCCTTCTCAATTCCCAAAAATTTCTGGGAAATCGGTCACCTGTTGGTCAACAGGCAGCTAGCTGCCTGGGCCAGGTCGGTTAGCCGACTGGTGACCGCCTAGTGACTACCCCTTCAGGAACTGAAATTCTTCCCTACTGATATGGTGACCGACCCTATGAGGTCACCAGGTCGGTCTGCTGACCGCCCAGTCAGCGGGCATTTCGGTTTTGAACTAATTTTTGCTCCATTTTTCCTCCAAAACATTTCTCTTACAACCTACTTCATTCCCTGCAATAAAATGAGCTCAAAGGCTCCTCCAATTCATCATTCAACACTTCCATAAACATTCAACCCAATCTCTCTTTCTTGTTCACCTCATTCAACCAAAAGAGAAAGAGAAGAGAAACCACCATTCATAAGGATTCATTTGTACTATAATCAAGAAATAAATGAGAGCTATAAACCAACTTTTCCAAGACATTAAATGAACTAACAAGATTCATTAACGTGCATTTATTTCAAATCAATGTAAGTCAATAAAAACATAAAGGAGATAGTGAAATCATCAATATTACTCATAAAAACCATTCAATCCTTAAAATATCTAATCATCCAATTGCCTTGGGTCTCTAATCAAGAAATCAAGCCTCTAATCACCTATTCAAAGCCAAGAACAAAAGCTAGACAAAAACCCCAAATAAAACCCTAAAATGGTCAAGACAATTTAATAGAAAGAGAGATCTTCTAATAATGCAAATGGAGCTTCTCTAGTTACAAGAACACAAATCTAGAAGATGGAGATGGTTGCTTACTTGGATGACCTTCAAATGGAAAGAGCTAGCTCAAAGAGGATATCAAAGTTGATGGATTTCTCTTCCAAGAGTATCAATGCAGAGTTCTCAAGGAGAGGAAGAAGATGGTGAAGTCCATTTCTCAATTTGTGCAAGGTTGGTGGTGATTTGATGATGGAAAAGCAAGAAGAAGAAGAAAAGGGAGGAAAACCCTAAGTTGGTTGTTGCTTGTGCTGGAAGAAGGAGAAAGGAAGAGAAGGGTTCTCTTTATAAGCAATTAGGAGTGGGCTCCACCCCTAAAGAATCTTGCTGGTTTAAAATCATGACTTTCGGGGCTTAGAATGAATTCAATGAAGAAGGGAGAAATGATCGTCGAAATTTTTAGTTTCCAAAAAGTATATGTTTCGCGGGTTTTAGGAATATCAAATAATGGGTATAGATTTCAGAATAAAAGACCATTTTACCCTCAATGCTAGGAAAGTCGGGTTTCGGGATTACGAACGGGAACGAGATCAACATGAAAGTTGTAGAAATTAACGAGATAAGCAAAACATGATAACAATACAAATTAATGGAATTTCGGAAAATCCCCCAAGTAATCGCAAAGTTATAAAAGGAACCCCCAAAGGACCCCACTAATCACAAAGGCGCTCAAAATTTTCCAAATCTATAACAAAACTATTCTAAACCCAACTAAAACAAAATCCACTAATCACGTTTAAGACTAACACACGACTTAATTAACACTAATCGAGGTCTCTCGGGTCGGGGTCTTACAAGAATAGATCTTCACTGCTCGAAGAGGAAAATAAGAAGAAAAAATCCCATGAGGGAGATTGCACCTGACTAGCTTTTTGTAGAAATATTAATCAATGAATCTTATTGAGGACTTTCTTGGATAAATACCAAGTACAAAGCTAATGGCTAAATCACATAACATACGTTGACAAAGAAACTAATATTCCTAAAAAACAAAAAGGCCCACTTGATAACAAATGGTTCCAACTGAATACAACATGGGATCTAACAACTAAACAATTTCAGAGACTCAGTCAAGAACCCAGAATCTAGTGAGAAATTGCATGCAAAGGTAAAGACCTATATCAATCCATTTCCCTTAGAGTATCCTTGTCCTCAAGGATGAAGTGTGGAAATTTTTCTAGAGCCCCTTGCCATCAGCATTCCTTCTTTTTCACAAGTCTTCTTGTTATAATGGCCTTTGGATAGTGATGCAAAGAACCATCCGCATCAACACAAACTATTGTGTCCAGGACCACCTTTATCAATACATTTTTCTTTGCAATTACACAATGAATTTCTGCATTTTGTTGCACCTCTTCATTTAGATCAACCCCTTTACCGATGACCCTGTCTTTAATGAGTGCTCCTACTACAAATACTAGAGAAAAACTAGTGCAATAGTGCATAATGTAAGCCATAGCTGATCCTTGAACTGCTGCCACCCTTCATGGCCAACATAACCTACAAGTGCACCCATGAGTTGTACAGCTGAATGTTGTTCCATGTATTCCAACATGGAGATTCGCATAAAAAGACTCCCATTTTCAAACAACTGCTCAACAAGTGCTTTAGCTATCTCTGTTTTGTCAACTCACGTTGGGCCCAAGAGCATGAATGACCATGTAGGCTATTGCAACCGTCCAGCAATTTCTATGAGCATTAAGTCCCCTTTAGTATTCCACTCCATCTTGGCTCTTGCAACATCAATATCTTGAAATGCCTTGTACATCAAATCACCAAAACGAGCCAAATCAATCCACCTTTCTACCTCTTGTAAGGTGAACAACAACCCTTCACATCGTTGTTTCAATTCCCAAAGCCATAAAGTCCTCTGTTTTTCATTGTTATATTTCATTTTCAGCAGTTGAATCTGGACACCAACAGCACTTTTCTTTTCGCTAGTGTTTGATGGAACTTTGGAAAGTGCCAGCCAAGCTGATTTGGCTTTTAACATTGTCCCAAAAGAATGCTTCTCAGCAGAAACCGCATCTGCATAGGGCCTATCAAATTTGAAAGGGGCTACTTTTGCGTCGTCATTGTTGCAGATGGAGCAGGGCCAAAGCCCATGCTCACCAACGACGTCATCTTCTTGAGTTGTCTTCCTAGTTGAGCCTTGTGCAATCTAAAGATTCTCCAGGCATTGTAGTATCTTGGTTAGCAACTTGCCATTGTATGTGCTCAAAGGTTTTCTTCAATTCTATCTGAGAACTTTCTAAAATGCGCAGTTGCACCACTATTTGGGCCACACACGTGTTTTCTTCCATCCAAAGATCATGCTCTGATACCAAATTGTTATGTGATTTTCTTGTAAACTCTGAGCTATGCTAGCTGAAGAATAGATCTACACAGCTCAAAGAGGAAGATAAGAAGATAAAATCTCATGAGGGAGATTGCACCTGACTAGCTTTTTGTAGAAATATTAATCAATGAATCTTATTGATGACTTTCCTGGATAAATACCAGGTACAAAGCCAATGGCTAAATCACACAATGTTCACTAAGAAACTAATATTCCTAAAAAAGAGGCTCACTTGATAAATTGTTCCAACTGGGATCTAACAACTCAACAAGTTCAGAGACTTGGTCAAGAGCCCAAAATCCAGTGAGAGAAGACCTGTATCATCTTCACTGCATTCCTCATCATCAAACATCACTTTTCCATTCAGATTCAAAATCCTCAAATTACATATGTGCCCACTCTTTACTTCAAGCCAAATCTTCATCCATTTACCACCACTCCAAAGCCAAACGAGCAAACTGGTCCCACTCCCTAGAACCCATCTCTTCTAGCCCGCCTACTTTTGGCCCAGTGACCTCACTAAACCCGCTTCTCTTCAGATCACCATCTTGGGGGTGCAAGTCGGAACACGCCCGGCACGCCGAGATTATCATTGTGGCATCAAGAGGGAAGTTACAAAAGCAATTGAGGTTTCGACTTTTAGATCTAAGATTCAATCAGTGAGATCGTCTCATCCTTTTGTTTCATACATTTTTTTATGACACACACTCCACTTTGTTCAACATGCTGACAAGTGTTTAGTTCAGATTATTATGAGAGACAAGGTAGGGGCCCTCACACATTTAAATTGTTGGCAATGAATATCAGTGTGAAGGCCCTCACCTTATCTCTCATAGTAAGGTGAGAGCATCTCTTATAGAAACATCTCCTATATATATATATATATATATATATATATATATATATGGAGACATTCATGTGCATCCATCCCTCACCATAGGATGAGGGTGAGAGGCACTTACATGACTTTCCCTCTTTGCACATGAATATTCTTTTTCTGCATATGAATATTTTCAATTATTTAAGTGTCTCTCACCCTATGGTGAGGGATGGATGCAGTAAGCTTAGGAAACAGTAAGCTCAAGTGCGTGGTGGGGCCCACCTAGGGACTCACGTGGGGATGGGGGCAGGGGTGATTTCAAGGACTCCTTAGGATCTTCCTCTCTGTAAAAAATCAGCCCCAACTGTGATTTTTATCATCTCCATATGGGCCCAAAAGTTTTATGGTTAATAGTCCATTTAGATCGATACATAGTTGATCCAATGGTCCAATAAACTCGGATTTGACCGAAAGTTGGTGGACATGTGCAATTTAAAGGGGTCATGTGTTTGGTCCATTTGGATGGACCAAAGGTGGGCCCCACAAGCATGAGCTTAAGAGATTTTATCCTAAACTTGAGCTTAGTAGAGCCTTGCTCATATATATATATATAAATATATTATCTATGTTAATCATTGTCATTCATCAAAGAATTTAGTGTAGAATCCATCCATCTTCACCCCCCTTTCATTAATGTAGATCCTTAGGGGACTAGGAGAGCGGCGGTAGACCCATCTATGCGCTCCAATGTAAAAAGAGATGAACGGTTATATTAGGTTCCATGCACACCCTAAGTAAGACCCTTCTAGCCATTTATTAAATGAAATCCAAAAAAATAGGAAAATCCCAATAAAAAAAAAGATTTTACAATTTCTTTTCTTCATTCAAGCTTCGCCAATTTTCACCATCAAGCTTCATGCTATTAGGATCGGCCATACTTGATTCATGAATTCATTGATATTTGAAAAAGAATTTTCAGCACATGCTATATTTTCAAAACCCTCTTCCATCCATGCTTTCATTATTGTCTCAATACACCAAGTAACACCGACCCTTAGGTGTTAGTCACTATGACACCGTCCACCCTTCTATGCGACTCCCTAAGCCTTATAGCGATAGCCTCCTAGCGGACTCCTTATGAAAGAAAGTGGCACACACGTCCCTCACTCCCTCCTAAGTTAGGTTAGCTTAATGTATATCCATCCCTAAACGTGCCCTAAGCGATTGTTGGTTTTAAGATGGGCTTGACGGATGATAGTCCACTTCTCTAGGTGATCTTTCCCTAGATTGACCGGGCACCTAGTCCTCCCATTTATAGACCAACGTTGTAGTGGGCACCTAGGCTTTCATTTTAAGCATCATGTCACATGTGCTTTTAACCCTTTTTCAAGCATCCTTACATGCATATTTTCACCTGCCAAGGGATTCGAGGAGGGTATCTGATGAACAGAGTTGATACCCCTCAATGAATATTGGCACCCGTCCCCTTTTTTCATATTTCTCTTTATTTTTGTTATATTTGTGACTATCATGTGCATAACAACATCGCCATAAGAGAGGGTTGAACATTGTTGAACAACTACACACATTTAATTATATTAAAGTCGATGCGCATGGACCGCATCCAAGATTTGTCATACCTTATGAAACACGTTCAATTTTCTATCGAGCTACCTTTGAATTAGCTTTCCAATGCCAATGACAGTGTTTTACTAAAGCTGTCCATTTTGTACACCTGAATATTTGATGGCATTTTTCAAAAGGCTATAGTTATCTAGGAGGTCTGGTAGCATTTTAGTGATTGGATTTGGCTATCCGATTTTTTTACAATTTACTGCAATTTGCGAACTAAAATTGGTCTCAAAGGAAAAACTGCTGAGACATAATTTTCAGGTTTTACACATTCTGTTTCATGAATCTATTCAGTAATCAAAAGGCATTAAGAACCTCTCATGATTTTTCTGGACCATGGAATATATGTCTAGAAATACCAAAATAAATATGGGACCGAAATGAACAGAATCAGAATTATAAAAAATTCCAATACTAGTCAGTTGAAACCCACAAATTCCTGCAGTGCAGAATTCCAGCAAACTGTACCCTAGATTCAATCTAATCGGAGGGAGTTTTTGAAGGAACGCGGTTGATTTGAATTTTTTATGCATAGCCATGTGTGCTGACTTTCAAATGGATGCAGTTTGACATGATTTGGATTTGAAATAAAATTTTAAAATTCCTTTAATTGAATATGCACTGGACTGAAAAATCTGCTGCACTAGTCCTCTTGAAATTTAGACCCAGATTTGAATATAGAAAATATATGTTTCACCATAGACTTGGACCTCTATGATTTTTCTGTGTTCACTCACCTTAGTGGGTTTTTATACGGTTTTGGTTTGAATAGGTTTCGAATTTTTATCAATTTATTAAAATTCAGAGACTAGACATGGGTCGGATGTCAAAATCTGCAGTGCAGAAAATTCAGCAAGTTTACCTGATTTTGTACGCATAATCCCAAGGGGTTTTGTTCTGTCAAAATTAATGAGAAAATTAAAATAGATTCCCCTCTGGGTATACTAACACCCCAAGAAATTTCAGATCAATTGGACCGATAAAAAGATTATGAAAAATTCAGGCAGTGGACTTATACCAGAACCCAAAGGTTCGGAATTGCTAGATTCGCTTCATTTTTAAGTTTGGCTTAGTTTCCCTTTTCATCCAAATGCATGAAACTTAGTTTTCTCACTCATTTCAAATTTTAAAGATGGACTGAAGCCCCATAGCAATGACCCAAAATAATATTGATGAGACCATCACACGTCGCCGGCCGTGTTGTGATGAGTGAGACATGGAGGCGATCAAACAGAGTCATGGCCATTTATCATGACTGGCGATCACATTTTTTCACTGTTTTGAGGGTTAGTCAGGAATCCTTGAAATTAGTTGTTACTTTCGAGTATCGCTCCATATAACACTGTGTTTCCACCCTTTTCATCTGGTCCAGAAATCACATCCGACACTACGATGCAGAATAATCCTTGTGAGTACAAGGTCAAATCCACAGGGAGCAATACGTTTGAGCACTTTCCAACTATAACCAGTCCCAATTTAGAAACTAAATTTAATCTAAATAGAAACTAATCAAATTACACAAAACTTGTCCAAATATTGAAAATCAATAATTACAACTTTTCAAACAAGAAAATAGACCAAAAGGAGAAAATCCTGTGCTATGCAATCCTAAATATCTAAAAACCTGCAAAAGTACACACACACATCAAAACAACCAATTTAAAATAAAATTTTCTAAATTAAATCCTAATTACCAAAACTGATTTTTATGCAATTATAAATGATTTATGAGGCCCTAAACACAAACAATGCTATCCTAGACAAGTTTCAAAAAATATGATGATTGTTGTAAACAAAAACTAAGTCTGCAAACTATTGCGAACGCCCAAATTTGTTGGACTGCACGACCTGCCTAGGATACCGTCAAGCTAAATCTAATGATTGAAATCAACACTCTAATGATGCATGAACAAAAAAAAAAGTGAAAACGGATTTAAAAATATAAAGATATGATCACTCAAAGATGACTAGTTGAATCAGTTATGCTGCTGAAATCTGATACGATCTTGCTAGGTGCCCCTGTTTGAGCTTCTGTTTGGCACACTTTCTAAGGTTATTTTGGGCTGAAATTCCAAGATTTCAAAGACCTATTCCCAAATTCTATTTCTGCCAATTCTTAAGGAAAAATTCCTTTGTTTACCTAGTTTCCAATTCACATACTATTCGAACACAGTCTTCCCAAAACTGCTATGATGGACCCGATTCTTCCCTCTCTCCCGCTGCCTCCGCCCGGGGTCTTTCGGGGTACGGCGGAGGGGAGGAGAAAAAAAAGTAAAGGGTATCAACATTTTGTACGGGTATGCCAATTTCACTTTTCTATTTGGAATCTTGGAATGGTGATCTGAAGATCCACCTTCGCAAGTAGAAAGGGGAAATAAAACTTTTTCTAGTTTCCCATTGCACACATATTTTAAGAAAAGAGAAAAAGGTTTTTTTTTTATATGCCGTGAAAGGCGATTTCATTTGTTTGCCGTAAAAGGCGATGTTGCCGTAAAAGGCGATTTACAAATCTTATCCATTATGAAAGACAAGAATTGTGATTTTTTTGTCTCTTAAAAAAAATACAAAGTACAAAAGGAAAAGCAAGAAAAGGGATCTAACTTCTCATTCGATTGTGGGGACACGTTCAGATCGACGGTCGCGAGCCATGTATGGGCTCCGCCGTCGTCCATGCAGATGAGAACATGATTCTTGGATTCTTGGCTTGGCTTTTTAACCTCAGATTTTTAAAGGACAAAGACCAAGAGAAAGTCTTATATCCGATAAAAAACTAAGTAAACGGGCTGAAAAGCCACGTTTTAGCCATGTTGGTAGAAGAAGGGAGGTCCTTGGGGGGTGGCCCCCCAAGGGTGCTTCAATCACCTTTTGGTGGTCTTGTAGCAGAGTTGCAGGAGTTCTGGATTTTCCGGGCAATTCTCTGGACTTCGAGTGAATTTCTCTAGCGATTTCTCTGGAATTTTTCCCCGGGTTTTTTCCTTTGGAATGCCCTCCTATTTATAGGCCTTTGGTAGCCATTTAGGAGGGTTTATGAGCATTGAATGCATTAATGCTCATAATGGGAGGAGTTACAAGTTTTAAATTATTTGTTTTGTAACTCATTTTTCCTTGAATCTGATTGGCTGATGGAGAATAATGAGCTTTTAATTGCCTTTAATCTCCATCATGGGAGGAGTTTCATGGCTTTAATGCCATAAATCATTTGACTTGTAACTCCCATTTGCTTGCTTTTGATTGGGCCGTCCAAAATAATGAGTTAATGACCTCATTAACTTGTCATAAAATGGGTCATTTAACCTCATTAATTGGTCGCCAAGTCGCTTGAAGAGTCGCGGGCCGCGCCGCGTCTTTTGGAATTCTTCTTGAGATGATCGCCGATGGATCTACAAGTTGTTTGATGTCGGATGGCGATGCAATTTCAGACATTGATTAATGTCAACGTGTCGGCAACATCTGTCATGTCGATTTCACGATCAGGCAGGCAGAAAGTGTGCTTTCTTTGTCGGCCGGTTGGCGATTTTGAGGCATCTAATGATCATCCAATGATTTCGGCGGCGAATCCGTGATGTTGACGAAGATCGACGGATTTCATGCACGAAAAATCAGATTTTGGAAAAATCACAGGGGCCAATCAACTCGAAACGCGAAAAGGACCTGAAAAAGGGGTCTTCTGGCGACTTTTGGGTCGCCGGAACTCCATGGTCGCCGGGCCTTGGGCCCGTTTGTTGGTCGTCGTCCGGTCGCCTTTTCTCCGCCGTTTTTCGACCTTTTTTGCTTCTTTTTTTTTCTTCTGTATTTTTCCTGACATTTCCCCTCATTTATTGGCTTGATTCTCTTGAAGAAAACCCGATGAGAAGCCACGCAAATCAGAGCACAAAGTTTCCTATTTTTCTAGAAAGCCGAAGACTTTGTTGTGCGGTATTTGCCGATTTTTGTCAAGCGTTGAAACTAGGCCAAACGATGTTGGAATGACCAGAAATTTGACGTGGAGCTTCTTGAGTAGTAAATAAGACTAACCATGGGCTTTGGTTTGAGTTTTGAAGCCTTTTTGGGTCCCGTAAATGCTCGCCTTGATTTCGCCTCGAGGAAAATGCCGAGCTTTGAAACTAGGCCAAACGATGTCCGATTGACCTAAAATTTGACGGGGAGTCTTTTTAGCAGTAGATAGGACCAACCATAGGCTTTGGTTTGAATTTTAAAGCTGTTTGGGGTCCCGCAAATGCTCGCCTTGATTTCGCCATGAGGAAAATGCCGAGCTTTGAAACTAGGCCAAACGATGTCCGTTTGACCTAAAACTTGACGGGGGACCTATTGGAGTCATTTTGAGATGATCCATTAACTCCAATTTGGATGCCATGATTCCGGGGTGCTCCGCCTCCGGTAGGCCTGATTTTGCTTCGGAGTGTCGAAGTCGGGTCAAACATTGTCGGAATGACCTGAAATTTGGCATGGAGCCTTTTGGAGGTATTCTGAGACCATCCGTAGGCTCTGATCGAAGTTTTGAAGTCTTCGACACTGTCGTTGCCGGGAGCTCCCGTCTGGCTGTCGGAGGAGTGAAGTTAGGCCAAATGATATTGAAACGGCCCAAAACTTCATGTGTACCCCTCTTTTGGCTGCTTTGAAAGACCTTGCAGTTTTTGTTTGACTCTAACAAGATCTGATGCTTGAAATGGCGCCTTCCTATTTATGGCAGGATGTGGCTCCATGTAGCTTTTGGTGTTGAAGGGACATAGTGATATTTTTGGTGTCAACATGCTAAAACATTGCAGTGTTTTTTTTTTCTTTTTTTTTTTTTCAATGTTCAATTTGCCCCCTTCATACCATGTCCAGAATTTCCCTTCTTAATCAATCATTAATTTCTATTTTTCAGCAACAAAACACGTGTCTAAATGCAATTCCTAAACCTAATGCATGCAATGGGTGCTTTAAGTGTTGGAAATTTATACTAAAAATATGCTTTATGTATTTGTCATTGACTGATTCATTTTTTAGTATATTTTGTCTTCTCATCTAACTGAGATTTTGTATAGGCAAATGGTTGCATTATTAATTATTATGCATGTAAGTGTCTTTTATTTTATAAAGTAGACAAGTTGGTGTGTAGAGTTTCATTTATACACGGAAGACTTATTTGTCGGTTCTTATGGAATATAAGTTGTTCACAATCTAGATGGATCTGGACACACCATTGGCACGATTGTAGCATGATGTATCAGCAGGCTTATCTTGGCTGTGGAAAATGATATACTTTCGACTCATTATGCTAGTAACTATGTGTGTATTGAACAAAACCGTGTTTTTGGGTTTATTATCTTTATACTGACTATATAAGATGATGAACATCCAAATGGTTATTATGAGTGCTTGTATTCTAAAACACGACATAAATAATAGACACATACATTTAGTGTTTGGTATTTTGATTTATGAAGGAGTGAGATCTTTTATGTGTCAATAATCTCAATGAATTGGATGACTACACTACGTGTATGATGGATATTAGTTTATTGACGGAATCCACATCTCGTAATAAAGGATTGATGATATCCCCTTGATAAAGCTTTTAAGTTTTGACTATGTCAAACCCTACAGGTGGACTTTATATCCGACATATCAAATAAGTTAAGTGTAAGGTCTCAAGGAATTATAAAGATATCGATTAAATATAGATGTCAGTAATTATTTAATCGATGGATATCTGAAATTTTAACTTAGAGAGATTGATAAGCATTTAATAACAAGAAGCTCGAAATATTATTTTGAGAATAAGGACAAGAGTGCAATTACAATTCTTTAGTGGACTGAATTGTAATTTATGGAACTAGGATTCTAATTTGGGTCGAATTAAGGTTTCCTATTTTCATAAGAAGCCTATCTTTATTTCCTTCTTAAGGTCCCTATTGAAGCCTATAAATATACGCTATTGCTCTCTAGGTTTATATAGAAGAATAATAAGAGAGAAATCTCGGTTTTAGAAAGTAGAAGAGAGTTCGCAAAAGATGCACACTCCCTGGTTCGAGTTCGAGCATATAGGAATACAATAGAAGATCTTGAGGATTTCGGGCCGCTGGTTGTTCGAGATCAAATTAGAGAGATCTCGCAGGTATAATTTAATTATATTCGTTCAAAGTTATTTCCGCAGCCATCTGTACGCAATATCCAGAGATCTTGATTTCTACTCGTTTCTAACATTAAGACCATAGACTATGCAAAGAACAAAATAGAAAGTTTCCAAACTTAACATAAAGAATGCAATTAGTTGATTTTAAATAAGAATAATGGATGTAAAATCAATCTGAAAAAAAAAATAAAAGAGGTGGAAAAAATAAAAGCGGAAAACTATGCATCCAAGATCTTAGAATTCAATAATGGTCTAAGCATTGAAAATGCAGGCATTCTAACCCTTCTCCTCTCTTCTTAGAGTAGGGACAAATGCAAGCAAATTTAAGAAGTGTGATTTCTCTCGACTATGATTCGCCAAATTGATTTTCAATGCCTAGTCTAAGCATATGATATATCGTCTCAAAACATAACATATCAAAGAAACTAGACAAGAAGATTAAATCACTTACACTAAGAAGCTTTTGCACGTGAAATAAATCAAAGATAGGCTTTTATTCCCTAGTCTTGGAGTACATGAAATTAATAAACTTCTTTCTTCATTATTCTCTCCAACAAGCCTCTCGATTTATGCCTAAGAAGAACTAGAAGGGAGAAGTAAGAAGGGGATTAGAGAGAGGGGGAATGGATGGAGTGGTGGAAGTCCTCTAGAGTGTGCAATGAGGCTTGGAGTTCTATAAAGGGGCTGGTCCTTATATAGTTTTTCACACCTACTCTTTGCAACTCTTTGTTTCCTTTTTTAATTAAATTCTTTGCTTAACTTCCAAGTTATGCTTCTAAGTAGAAAAGAGTTTGACTTTTGATAGGTTCACTTGCCTAATTGAAAATTTTGGAGAGCAAGACTTTCATTGGAGCTTCCTAGAATTTCTCTCAAAGGTTGCAAGTGATGTATGAAGAGAAACTTTCAAAAAATTGGGATTTCTTGTAATTCTCGTCTAAAGAAACCGTGACCAACTTTCCAAGGTCATATCTCCCTCATTTCAGCTCCAATTGAATTAATCTTGGGCTCTACAAATATTTACTCAAAAAGAGGTTTCCAATGGTGGGTAGATTACGCAGATCCGACACTCTGTTTGGGAGTTATGGTCGTTCAAAGTTGCTACCCCTGAGAAAGTCCAGGAATAATGTTGCAATACTCCAACTTTCCATGTTGGACTCATGTGGACGTCCAAGAGACCCTTGAATCTATTTCTTGCTTGGGGTCTTCATTCTCTTTCCAATTTAGTTCATTGGAGACGAAAAATTTTTGTCACAAAATATAATTTTTTTTTGCGATGAACGTAATTCGTCGCCAAAAAGGATAAGTTATGGAAGACGAACATATTTCGTCACCAAACTAAGGCGCCAATTTCATTTGATTTGGCGCAAATTATTTTAGCTCATTGGAGACGAACATTTTTGTCACAAAATATAATTTGTTTTTGTGACGAACGTAATTCGTCACTAATAAGGATAAGTTATGGAAGACGAAAATATTTTGTCACCAAAATAAGGCACCAATTTTAGTTGCGTTTGTGAATTATTTTAGCTCATTGGAGACGAATGTTTTTG
Organism: Camphora micrantha; assembly: GCA_003546025.1. NCBI lineage: Eukaryota > Viridiplantae > Streptophyta > Magnoliopsida > Laurales > Lauraceae > Camphora > Camphora micrantha. The sequence continues at coordinate 10,598,662 of QPKB01000011.1, read as the reverse complement.
TCACAAAATATAATCTGTTTTTGAGACGAACGTAATTCGTCACTAATAAGGATAAGTTATGGAAGACGAAAATATTTTGGCCAACAAAATAAGGCGCCAATTTCATTTGCGGTGGTGCCAATTTCATTTGCACTTGAGCCTATTCCTCTCTCACAAGTATTGCTTTGGAAAAGCCTTTAAAATGTCTACTCTTACAAGTATTGCTTTGGAAAAGCCTTTAAACTGACTAAAATGGGCCCCCCCAGGCCTTAACGTCCATCCTTCCCCCCCCCCCCACAAATGCAACGCCCCTTTTCCAAAACCCATTTCCCCCTTTGTCCCTCCATCTATCTCGGTCTCTCTTTTCCAAAACCCTTTTCTAGAGGAGGAGAGAAGAAACCTTTTCCCCGTTTTCCAAAACCCTTTTCCAACATCTCCCACCCATCGTCTCAGGCAGCAGCCCCATGGCCCATTGGCCCCCATCAATCATCATCACCCTCCATCAACGCACGCAGTGTAGACCCATCCCTAATCAGTGATCCCTCTCATCTCTACTTCTCTCAGTCTCTCTCGCCCAGAACTCCCAGACGCAACCCCCATCACCAATCACCTTCATCCTCCATCCAGGATTCCGCCACCCACTACAAGAATTTGCATTTTTGCCGGCGAAATGAATAAACGCCGGGAAAAGTGTAACCTTTGCCAGCGAAAAAGCTTATTTCGCCAAAAAAAATTATACTTTTTCCGGCGAAATTATTTTGCTGGTAAAGGTTTAGCTTTGCCCTGCGAACTCATTTTTACCCGTAAAATATTTGTGTTGCTGAAAAAGGATATATTTTTTGCTGGCGAAATACCTATATACATGGCAAATGTCAATTTGCCAAATTTTAACCATTTATATTTTTATTAATTTTGTTTTGGAGGAATAAAAGTTAAGTAGGGCTTCAAAATCACTTCAGCCCTAAAAATAATCCATCCAATGTTGTGCCCGCGCCATTTTCCTTTTCCCGCGCCCGCTCAAGTCCATACCAGCGCCCCCTCTGCCTCTTCTCAATCCCTCATCTCTCCCTCATCTCTCTGACTCTCTCTCGCCCAGCAATCCCTCTTCTCTTTGACCCCTTCTCGCCTGCCATTCCTCCATTTCATTCTAAATCTCGACATCAGCCCTCTCCTCCATTTCCCAGGTGACCTGCGCTCCTCCATCTCTCCAGGCGACCTGCGCTCCTCCATCTTCCAGGTGCAGAAGCTCCTCCATCTCCCAGGCGCAGAACCCCCCCCCCCCCTCTCCTCCATCTTGATCACCCTCTGCTTCTCTCTCGGTGTGCCACCCTGCGCAACCCTCCATCTCCCTCACTCTCTCACCATCTCTCCCTCCCCTGCGCACGTAGTAGCACCTCTCTCAGTCTCTCACTCTCTCACCGTCTGTCCCCTTTAACCCTTCATCTCTCTGGCCCTCTCTCTATCTCATCCCTCTCTCTCGGCCATCATCCCCTGACGCCGTCCTTTACATCTGTCTCAGCCAATCCGACTGAAATTCTTCTCCATTCGAAAACCCCCAAATCTCCAACCCTTACCCTCGTCTCTCTCGAACCATCGTCCACCCCATCATCGAAAACCCTCTCCATTCGAAAACCCCCAAATCAAAAGTGTTTCAGACCTTCTCCCACAGTTTCCAGGCAACATAAAACAAAGGAAGGGAACGAAGAAGAGGAGGAAAAGAGGAAGAAAAAACTTGTTGTCTTGGAAACTCAGGTATTTAAACTCGCTATACACGCACCGCTTATGTTTTCTTCAACATTATGTTTTCTCTTCGTCTCCTTCACCACTCTTCTATTGGGTTATTTCTTCTGTTGATTTACTTTTAATGGGTTCTCTTTCATTAAAGGGAATGGAGATGATGTGTAATGAGATGGGTTGATTTTTTTAATTTATTTTTGTGTAATGCTGGTTCGATGGTGATTTGAATGATTTATGGTGGTTGGTTGTGGAGGGATGGTTTCCATTCTATCATCTGCAGTGTGCATTCTACTTATATGTAAATAACATGTGTCTTTTAATGTTCTTTCTTTTCTATTTTTGTTCATGTTATTTATTTTACCAATGCTACATGCTATGATGATTTGTTTGTGGCAACTCATCCTTGCTGCAAGACACATGCATATTTGTAGATTTGGTGTAAGACTAATATGGGACTCTTGGGAATTTGTTTATTTGGAAGGAGATGGTTTTGGGAAACTTTAAATTTTAGAGTATTTATTTATTGGTTTCTATTTATTTTCTTTTTTTTTTTTTTTTTTTTTTTTGCTTGTCTGTGTGGAGATTTGAATTTTTTTTATCTGTGAAGGATGCAATTTCCAAGGATGGCCTGGGGGATGGGATTCTTGAGAATCATTTGATTTAATAGAATATAGCTTACTGGGGTTGTTCTTCAACAACATGATGCAAGTCGGATGGATGTCATCCGACACTAAATTTCATCGCCATGGGTTTTTTTTTTTTTTTTTTTTTTTTCAAGTTGAAAGAAAGAAGATTCAGGCAAACTAATCGAAAAGGTGAATTTGGAATTTTTGTTCTTTAGCTTCTTTGTTTTTTAAAACAATGGTACTGGTGTTGGAATGGTGCAACAACGAAATGATCATATATGAATATGTAAATTTTCATTGGCATTTGAATGTTGGTACAACGGCAAGAATGTTAGCATTTGTTTTAATTTTGTAATGGTAATGGTAAAGTGCCTTCAATGTTGAAAGGATGTTTGAATATTAATATGAAGTGGAATGAATTTTCTTGTTTCAGTTTTTGATGATTTTGGAATGGAAATGGATCTTGGGTCTGTATAGTAGCAGATTTGTTCTTGGATAATGGAATTTGGTTATGGCACTTTATTAATGGAATGGAATATTAATGGAAATGTTAGATGCTGTCCTTTATTACTTCTAATACAGTTAGCGTACTTATATATTTGCAATTTTGTTTACCAACATTAAATTTGGTTACGGCAAAGAACAGAGCCTCCGTCACTTACTAGCTATGGGGTTGTTAGATATTGAGTTTGCTTCTCTAACTGTATTAGAAGTAATAAAGGATGGTATGGTTTTTGAATGGATTTAAGTGCTTTGGTTCTTTTTTCTAATGGAACTACTCTTTATGAACATGGAACTACATGTAGGACTTCTGTTTCTCATTCTTCAAATTATTTTAGCAAAAAACAAAAAAGAGGTGCTAAATTGGTTATATTTTGTGGAATTGTAAAGGCCACTTACTGGTTTTTAAAATGTATAAATGGATACTGATGGCACATTCATAGGCTGTTTCTGTTTTCTGATTTTGTTTATCAGATTTGATCTAACTCAATCACATTCCATGATTTGTATAGGTACCATGCCAACAGAGTGTTGAACTGTTATGCACCAGGTAACCTTCCTTTCCTTGTGTCCTTGTAATGATTCTGCACATGCATATATTCATTTGTAGTAAAATGAGCATGCTATTGCTATGGTTGTTAACATTATTACTGCTAGCACTACCTTAATTCTAAGCTTAAAGCCTTCAAGGTTCCAAAGCCAACCAAAAATCAAGGTTTCCAGGCTTCAATATAAACTTTAGCCCCAGTCAAGTCATGGGTTTGTCCATTTATATCTATCTTTCCAATACCAACTAGTGAGGACCAAGTTGACCAAGTGCCAGACAAAACTTTAAACTATGAACGAACTCTTCACACTTATTAACCTCCCATGAATTGGCACTCACCCTAATTTGATGCTACTATGAAATATTCACACTATCTGGTTGAATTTTATGAAGTGTTAACTTAAGAGACCATTAAGTTTTAAGGCCCTTAAGTCAGTGATCGAGATGGTTTTTACCAAATTCATGTCCTCAATTAAACCTTTTCATAGCATATTCCCCTTATGATTGGCATACATCTTGAGTGGGTTCCACAAGAGGCTTAGATTTTTACCCCTCACACAAGTCATGAGAGAGGTACATCTTAGCGGAAGATATCTTATATTTATAATAATATATTTAACAATATAGCAATAATCAAATTAATGATTTGGAGGATGTGATTCCATCGAAACCACAAGGGATCATCCCTTGTTGTAGCGCCATTGGTTAGGGACTTTGTTTGTGTGTGGATCTATTGGTATTTACTCAAGCAAAATAAGTGATGTGGGTGTGATTTCACTATTTTGCTTGTTGGGTTTGGATCCAATTCAAGGTCATCAATTGATGAGATTGGTCAAGTTACTTCATATCTTTCCACCCTCTCTCTCTCTCTCTAGAAATAAAATAATATCTCCATTTATAGGTATAAATGATCAGCTCGAGAGGTCGAAATTCTTAATCAATGAAGAAACAACATTACCATTTAAGTTCAATAACATACCAAACTGATGATTCAGTCAATCTACGCTAGAAATAACCATAGAAACTGCTTTGAGAATCATATTACTATTTCTCGAATCTGATTGAGTAGGAATTGATTTAATCACAAAATAGAATCTTGGGTTGTGGAAGTGATTCGAATGATATCGAAGAGAGCGAATTGAAAGAAAATAGATGAATCAAATTCTGTTGAGTGTGACACTGTGACTCATAGTGATTGTTTATAAAAGAAGAAAAAAAAAAGAGTATTTATCGAATGAGTGAACAATTGGAATCATCTTGCTGACTTTCATAAAGATTTATTGATAAATAAGCTGGTTCTAGTACACACCACTCCTCACACAGATCTGAATTGTTTACAGCCTCGAACACAAACCTTCTCAATTTGATGTTCTTGAAGCAATTTTGCAATGGTCCACATTGAAAAGCAAATGGCTAGAGACTGGACGGCTAGAATTTGTCTATTTGAAAGGCTCCCTAGTTATTGTTCATCCTCATTGGACCCATCCATCATATTCACATAGAAAACAACTATTTCTAGTCATTGAAGCAGGTAGATGACAGCTGTTGTAAGTGAAAATCTACCAAATTCCAGGTCCCAGTTGTTTTTTTTTTTTTTTTTTTTTTGGGTTTGGTGAATGTAATAGTGACATCCTAAGTTTGCGATTTGTGGAACAATACACACAAGGTTACATTAGAGTGTGATGGTTTTGATTCCATGCAATGCAATGCTATTAGTTAAGTATTAGAGAAGCAGACTGTTTGAATTATTGGTGGGTTGATTGTCTATTGCTTCCAATTCAATTCTCACGATCACCAACCATCTCACCAGAGACATCCTACTAACAAACAGAAACTCAAACATCTACATCTACAAGGTGTTTTCTTCCCTTTCCTATAATCTAGAATGGGAAATTCACAGATAAACATCCACATTCTCTAATATTTACCGAGTCATCTTAAGTTTTTTTTATCGCATAAATCTTCCTAACAATATTAGTCAAATATCTTGACTGATGGGAAAGACCCATTTTCAGTCATGTAGATTGAATCATCTATTCTAATCTTTTTAGAAAGATAAGAAGATATCCTGCATTTTTATTGGTTTGAAGTAAACAGTGTTTAACTGCAGATAGAATAATTAATTTCCAAGTAACTGCCTTGTCTCTAAACTTACTACCATAGATCAAGGTTAGAGTTAATAAAACATGACCAAGGATAAACTGTGGGGGCTGATTCTAGTCCGAGGGTAATTCTTGTCCTTCTTGGATTGTTTGAATGAAAGCCTATCAGAAGTGGTCAAATGGCCCTTTTCCAACCTTTGAGTGCCTCTGAAGATTGCTGCAGCAACAGGGGTTTTGGAAGGTTTTCAATGACTAACCTAATCATGTGAAGCATTATTCAGTTTATTCTGAAGGTTTTAAAGGTGTGCAGTTCTTAGCCATTTTATAAATTTAGATAAGTGATAGGTTTGCAAGATCAATTGAAGGGTTTAAAAAAATCGGATGAGTGTCAAATTTGAGTGAATGCTGGTATCAAGGCGAGCGAGTGAACTTGACGCCCAATTGGGCCTCATAAGCCCCTAACATTTTTCCATGCTCTAGAATATTAAATTGAGAATCTTGTCTTATTTTTATAATATGATGCAAAAAGTACTTTATGTTTTCAACCTCAGTTCTGATTTTTATAATTTTATTACTAGATTGGAATAGTTCCAAAGGTGAGACATTGCCATGACAAGCTGGGTTAATTTAGACTGCGGTTTTAAAACCTTTTGGTGGCCACATGCTTATTAAAAATGAACTGTCTTGATTCCGGCTCTTGGCCTGACTTGTTTATTAAAAAACAAACTTGTTTCCTTAGTCACCATTACTCTACCTGTTACACCCCATAACTGCCTGGTCTTATGATTTGGCATCCTGATTGGGTCATAAACAGGGAAGTTAGGGCTGCCAAATTCACAACTCATGGCCTGTATCTATAATGGTCGTTTTTTAGAAGGAAATAGTAACTGCCAGCTTTTAGCTCAATATGATCCAAATCATGGTGTTGAATTGGGTCTCTAATCATTGCATTATTGATCATTCATTAATAGTTAATTTACTATTCTTTAAGGTAAGTAAAAACTGTATTAATCACAGGAGATGAGAGAACCCTATACAAAATGAATCTGACCACTGCGAATATAATTATCAGGATTCAGGATATACCTCACCTAGCTTTTTTCTTGTCATTCAACATGAGAAGGGCAGAGTGCTAATTGAGAAATATTACATGTGTTTTATGGCCAAAATGAAAGTAAATGATATCCCCTTAAATAATAGCTTCTGGATGTATAAATTCTAGGGTGGAGCATACCATCTCTGCCTTCGGTAGGACTACAGTTTCTAGGCTCTTATTCTATCTTTAAGGGCGCGCGTGCACACACACACACACACACACACACACACACACACACACACACACATATATATATATATATATGAGAATGCTAGAAAACTCTGAGGGAGTTTTTTCAAAAGATGCCCTGCCTAGTTGGGCCCACTATGGTGCATGACAACGATAAAATGCTATTGGATAGAATAATCTAGATGACATCTACCAATGTGAGAAACTTTAAAATAGTGATGGTGTTATCTTCCATATGTTGTTTTATGGTTTATATGGACGGAAAGGAATGATAGGATCTTTAGAGGCTCTTCAAGTTGGGTTATTGATTTGATTTCTAAGATCAGCCATAGGATTTCAAAATCGGCATTGGTAAGAAATGTATTTTCTAATTTCAACTTAAATGATATTCTTTTCAGTTGGGAAGTTTGTATAGCGTGTGGCTCACTTAAGGAGAGGAGATCTATCCCTTGGTCTCCTCCTCTTCTCGGGCTTTTTAATCTAAGTTGGGGCCAGTAAGAATTATACTAGTGCTTCACAATTGTAAGGGTAAAGCAATTCTTATGTTTTCCAAGAATGTGGGCATGTGTGACTCCCATGGAAATCCATTTCAATGAAACTAGGGCCTTATTGGATACAATCAATGTTAAGTTTTGTCACGAATTTAGATCCGTCAACTCACTGGCGGGCGGATGTGTTAGCTAAGCAAGGGGTTAGGAGTGGTACAATGCTTTTGTACTTTTATTTTCCTTCTTTCTTTGGCTTGTTTATTTATATCTATTATTTCTTTTAATAGAGTTATGTTACCGTTCAAAAAATAATAATGAAGTAGTTTCACATATAGAAAAAGACACCCTAGTATTTCAATCAGTGGTAGGGGTGTACAAGGATCGAATTGGTGTATATTAGGCCAAATCCGTCACCAATCCATTACCTATGGATTGATGGATTTGGAATCCGTCACAAATCCATGGCTGTTAAAAACCGATCCGATTTGATCCGTGGAGGACTAGATTGGATCGGTTTAATCTGTTCAATCCGTTGAATCTAATGTTAAAGAAAGAGATCAAACATGTTGTAAAAAGTTTCAGCATACAAGTTAATCTAAAAAAAAATAAAATTACAAATATGTTTTTTTGTCCAGGAAGCTACCCAATTGATCAATACAAAGAGTTATTTTTATCTACATCACAACCAAAAGAGATCTAATCAACAAATAAAGCCAAACATGATGTTAATTTTATAAAAATCAAAATCCATCTATTGAAACCTTGAACTCTTATATTTGACCGCTGAAGTTTTTTTCAAGTCATGGGTTTTTATGCAATGCTGAAGAGATATCCAGGGGTTTTGGTAGAAGGAACATTAGCCCCTTATTAATATAGACAAAATACTTGGATGGTAGTTTTGAGACTGGTAGAGGTTTGCATATTTTTTTCATCGAAACATGAAATGATATGATAAGCTAACTCCTGGTTATTTATTTATTGTAAATGCTATGTATCAAAATCTTATGTATGCCCTTTTTCATATTTTTATAAATTTTCATATTTTTCTTATGTAATTATTTATAATTTTTCTTATGTAAGCTAACTCCTGGTTTTTCATATTTTTTTTCATCGAAACATGAAATGATATAATTTTTTTCATATTTTTATGTATGTCCTTTATATTTATTTTCTTTTATTATTTATCAATTTATTTTCTTTTTCTCGCAGCTTAGTTGTTAGTGTAGTTAAGTTGGTTTGTGATCAGACATGGACAAGAGTTGGATTGCATTGGGTAAGACACCTGATGGAAGGATGAGCCAGCCATATATTGATGGGGTGACGTCATTTATGAAATTTGCAATGGCAGTTGTTGACCAGGAAGGTAAAATTCCGTGCCCATGTCTGAACTGTGTGAACTATTATTCCCAAAAACTTCGAAATGTGCAAATACATTTGCTTCAATATGGGATTATGCAAACGTACACTATTTGGCATGAGCACGGGGAACCTCGTGTATCAAACGAGGCTCACCATGAAATGGCAGGTGATGAAGATGAGGTTTTAAGTGGTATTGATGCCTTAGTGGAAGATCGGATAAGAGGAGAACCAAACGATGCACCCCAAAATGAGGAAGTACAGACGTTTGATAAACTATTGAATGATGCCAAACGTGAGGTGTACTTAGGTTGCACAAATTACACTCTGTTGAAGTTTGTCGTCGAGCTGCTTAATATGAAGGTAACAAACCATTGGAGCAATAAGTCGGTTGACATGCTGTTGGAGTTTCTAACAAAACTTTTACCGAAAGATAATTTGGTCCCCAAGTCATTTTATGAAGCTAAGAAAACACTTCGTGATTTGGGCTTGTCATATGAGTTCATTGATGCTTGTATAAATGATTGCGTACTCTTTTGGAAGGAAAATGCAACGTTGGATAAATGTCCAAAATGTAAGGCATCCAGATACAAGATCAATCGTGGCAGGGGTAAGAAGATTCCAAAAAAGGTGTTGCGGTACTTCCCATTGACACCAAGGTTGAAAAGATTGTATATGTCAAGGAAGACTGCTGAGGACATGAGATGGCACAAGGACAAACGTGTAAATGACGGAGTATTGAGGCATCCCGCCGATAGTGATGAGTGGAAGGATTTTGATGCGCAACATCCTGAGTTTGCCCTAGAGCCTCGAAATGTGAGGTTAGGGTTGGCTGTTGATGGGTTCAATCCTTTCGGGAACATGAGCAACTCATATAGTTTGTGGCCTGTAGTACTCATTCCTTATAACTTGCCACCTTGGTTGGTTATGAAAGATCCCTTTCTTATGATGTCATTACTTATTCCTGGAGAATCACAACCAGGGATCGATATTGATGTCTACATGCGACCTCTGGTGGATGAGTTGAATGATTTGTGGAAATATGGTGCATTATCTTATGATGCCTCAATTGGTGAGTCTTTCCAGATGCGTGCAGCTTTGATGTGGACTATACATGATTGGCCTGCATTTGGTGACATATCTGGGTGGAGAACAAAGGGTCATTATTCTTGCTACACGTGCAATGATGAACCATATTTTCAATCCTTGAAAGGTAAGACTGCATACACTAACCATCGATGCTACTTGCCTCACAATCACCCCGAAAGACGAAAGAGTAAGGCTTATAATGGTAAGCATGAGAAACGAAAGAGATCTTTAGAGTTACCAGGGGAAAAGATATTAGAGCAATTGGACAGAGTGACAGGTGTCACATATGGGAAGCATCCAAGAAACAAGAAAAGACTCCGTCAAGCACCAAATTGGACAAAGGTGAGCATCTTGTATGAGTTACCATATTGGAAGAAACGGAAGCTTCGACACAACATTGATGTCATGCACGTCGAGAAGAATTTCAGTGAAAATACCTTTGGAACTATGTTAGGCATTGATGGGAAGAACAAGGACACAGACAAAGCACGGATGGACCTGGAAGATATGGGTATAAGGAAAGAGTTGTGGTTAACACGTCGTCCTGATGGAACATATGTCAAGCCAAGGGCAATCTTTTCATTGACCCCTGAAGAGAGGGAGGGTTTCTTTGAATTCTTGAAATCAGTGAAGTATCCGGATGGCTATGCTGCAAACATATCAAGATCAGTGAATGCGAGAAATGGTAAATTAACAGGCTTGAAAAGTCATGACTGCCATGTACTCATACAACGGATTCTTCCAATTGGGATGCGTGGTTACGTAGACAAAGAGATTAGTAAAGCACTATTTGAGTTAGGTAGCTTTTTCCAGGATTTGTGCTCAAGGACACTGCACCGTAATCAACTTGAGAAATTAGAGGAACGTATAGTACACATATTATGCAAGCTTGAAACGATCTTTCCTCCAGCCTTCTTTGATGTGATGGTTCACTTGGCTGTTCACTTGCCACGCGAGGCTATTCTTGGAGGACCGGTGCAATATCGATGGATGTACCGGATCGAAAGGTAATTGTTAAATTGAAATGTTCGTAATTATATGTTGCATGTGTAAACTTGCTCCTAACTAATTCTCCTTTGAAGGTTTCTCGGAGCTTTAAAAAGGTTTGTTTCAAACCGTGCTCGACCAGAAGGTTCAATCGCACAGGCTTACATTGTCAAAGAGTGCATTACTTTTTGTTCAATGTATGTTGATGGGATTGAAACGGTGCATAATCGACCGGAACGAAATCAAGATCGTGGCGAACGTCGCGAAGGGTTGATTGTATTCACAGAAACTGCCCGTCCTATTGGCATAATCACAAGGGATGCTGATATGTCACAAGAATATCGTGATATGGCTCATTGGTTCTTGTTGAACAATAGCCCCGAGATAGAGAAGTATCTAGAGTATGTTTTTCATTTAAATATGTGTAGTCTTAGTTTTGTTTATGTTCTAGGGTATGTTTTTAATTTAAATATGTGTACTCTTAGCTTTGTTGATTTAGCTAGCAATGCATAATAATCACATTCTTTTGAGTAGGATACACAGAAATCTATTACGGACTTCATCTGACCAAGACATAACCCGTATACAACAACAAGAGTTTCCCAAGTGGTTCAAAGAGCGGGTAAGGCATTTTCAATTCTAGGACATGATTAAAAATTTGTATAAGATTTGATCATTTATTAATTTATTTTTACTATCTTCATGTATGTTGTATATGATTGTAGATAAATTTATTGAGAGAAGAAGAGTCACCAGAGGCAACCGATGATTTATGGTCGTTAGCGAATGGCCCCAATTTGCTAGTAAAAGAGTACTCAGGTTGCATAATCAATGGCGTACGGTTTCATACAAGAGAAGTAGACAATCGCCGTAAGAGTCAGAATAGTGGTGTGCTTACAGAAGGAGATCATGAGGGAGTGACGCATGAATTTTATGGTCACTTGCGCAATGTTTGGGAATTGGAGTACATGTGCCATAACAAAGTTTTATTGTTCCAGTGTGAATGGTACAACACAGGAAACACAGGTCGAAGTAGAACATTGCGAACCGATGATTATTGCATAAGTATTGATGTCACAAGCCGGTGGTATCAATACGACCCTTTCATCTTGCCTAGCCAGGCTAAGCAAGTCTTTTACCTAAACGATACCAAATGGGGTCAACCATGGCAAGTCGTTCAACGAGTGCAACATAGGGGTGTCTTTGATGTACCAGAGGTGGGTGATGGAGAAGCATCGGATCAACCAGAAGAGAACGATGTTTTCCAACAAGAATATATTACCGATGTTGTTCCAATTGACATCGGCCCTAATGTTCAATGTTATAGAGATGGTGTTGAAGGGGAAGTTGTTAAAAGGGTTAGGTCATCTGTTGAAGTAATGATAGAGAATAGAAATGACGAAGAAAATGAAGAGTATGACGAACCTGATGTGGATTATGATATGGATCTTGATGTGGACTAGAATTTGTAGTTTTTTGCACTTTCTGTATGAACATTGTTGTTAATTAATGTACTTGCATTTCAGTTGTGGGGTTCATCCACAGTAATGTATGTTTGTCGTTGATTGGTCATATTATGTGTCTGATGGCTTCATAATTAATTTGTTCTATGATATGTAAAAGTTTTTTTTTTAAAAAATCATCTCTCTCACTCTAGCCATATTTCAATGATTTAGAGCTTATGACATATCCACTTGTTGAGATTGTTGTTACTTTATGCTTTATGTATAGAAATATATAATTATCTTTTCTTTACATCTAATGTTCAATTATGCGTATTCACCCAAAAAATGTTCAATTATGCTTTATAGTTGGGCAAAATGGACACTACAAAAAAACAGTTGACCAAACGAAGTACCGCAACTAAGAAGGTAACGAACTATGAGAAACAAAGAACGGAGACAATTAATAGAAACCGTGAGAGAATGAATGCTCTAGGATTGAAGAATATAACAACTTCTTTGAAGGATGCCGTTCAACATAAGAAATTGAGGAAGGAAAATCAAATAGCAATTGAGGAAAATGATGATGATTATCAACCGTCAGAGGGTGAAGATGGCAGTCACATTGAATCCAATGATTCTTTTGAGCATGAGGTACTACGCGTTTATGCATTGTGAAATATATTCTTTCTCATTTATCGATTCAATTCATACACATACATGTATATCTTTGTACATATATTCATATTTTATTATGTTATTCAGCTGTTAGAGGTGCCATCTAGAGCCCGTTCACAATCTCATCTTGAGGCATTGATCCACACACCAGTTGAGGGGGATACCTCTTCCCGTCCTGAGGCGGGTAGCCATCCCTCACCACCTCTCAATGTCGAGCCTCAAGTAGAGGTGACTACCGGTAATACTATTGGTAAGATACACTCTTTATTTACTTTCATTTGAGATCTTAATTAAATTTGTTCACATACTAACTAATTCAATATTTTGGCTTCACAATATTAGCTAGTAAGCGTGTTCGTGGCCCGAGTCGAGGCAAAGAGGTTCAAGGCCTTGTTGATAGATATGGAAAGCTTAATGTGCCTATCCCTCCAGAATTTCGTGCACCGGTAGGGAACTATGCCTCAAAACTAGCCTCAAAGATCGGTGTAGAAGTGCGAACACGTGTACCAGATCCAAGTGTTCGTAGGTGGAAGTATGTCGATGCCTCCCTTAAGGGGGCGATTATTCAACGCTTGAATGTAAGTTCACTATCTACTCTATTATAGGACATGTGAGGATGTAGTAGCCAATTTATAACTATAATATCGTTTGAGTTCTTTTGTTGTATGTTTGTCTTTTCTAATCTAGTTTTGGCTTGCCAATTGATACTGATATCTCTGGTTCTTCTTACTGAAGAGGCCCCATCTATTTTTTTTTACCACATGCACAATTAAATTCTTAATTTTGTTGAAGTTGTCTACCATAAATGTTGAAGTTGATTGCTAGAGGTGCTGAGAAAAGAGAAGGATGAGATCACCTTGATACAATTTTTTGTTGCTATTTTACTTGCTCATTTTCGGTGTCAGTTAACCCTTTTTTATCCATCAAAATCAATTGAATTATAATTTAAATAACCTTGGGGCTATCATATAAAATAGGTTAGAATCTTTGAATTATTTATCGTAAATTTTTGCTTTTTTTAGGAATTATCTATGACTTATCTATTTTTTACAGGATCAATTTGATTTAGAAGGAGACCCTATTGATATAGAAAAGGCAATGAACACAAAATTTGGTCGGAGATTGAGTAACCATACCTATAAGCTGCACAAACAATTCAGGGAATTGAAGGATGCTAGAGGGGAGGAGTACGCGAGAAACCATCCACCGAAGGATGTCAGTCCTACCAAGTGGAGAGATCTTATTGATAAAAAGTGGAACACTACAAAATTTATGGTAACATTTTTGTGTTTACTATTATATCAGCGAAGAATGGATTTGATTAGAATATGGACAGATTGATTCATAAAAAACTAGAAGTACCACTACAGTAATTGTTCCATATCCAAAAAAACTAGAAGGAACACTATGAAATTGTTTCAAAAAAACTTGGGAATCCATTTTATTTCAAAAATCTGAGATTTCTTTTGAATGGTTTTTCATGGGGTTTTTGGTATAGATTGGTTTAGCTGTAGAGAAGACTCTTTGAAGAGGTTTTTGGTTTCTCTCCCTAGCCAATGCAAGTGAATAACCATATTTTTGGATTGCATGCAACTGAACTTGTATTTCTTTTTCAAAGCTTGATGTGAAATTGCTATTCATTTGATTCATTTTCTTGTTCTATGTAAGGCTGATTTCATAAAGGTTTTAGTGTTTAGCCATGTGCAGATTTATGCTGGTTTTGTATCCAAATTCCTGTAGGTTTTTATGTCCAAAATGTGTGCAGATTTCTGCTGGTTTTTATGTTTTTTTTATGTCCAACTTATGTGCAGATTTCTACAGGTATTATGCCCGTTTTGTACGCAGATTTCTGCAGGTTTTTATGTCCAAATTGTGTGCAGATTTCTGTATGTTTTTATGTTTTTATGACCAATTTGTGAGCAGATTTCTGCAGGTTTTTACGTTCAAGTTATATTCAGATTTTTGCAGCTTTTAGTGTTCAATGTATGTTCAAATTTCTACAGGGTCCCGGTTTCGGGGCGTGACACTAATGACACATTTCATTGTTATATTGGTCATTCTTCCTTACAGAAACAATCAAAAGCCAACATCGCGAACAGAGAAAAGATGAAGACAAAACATAGGTGTGGTTCTAGGTCAATCCCTATTAGAGTAGAAAAACTGGTGCGTATCCTTGCACTTTAAGAATTTTATTAGATTATTGGCTTTATTTATTGAATAAGAATTTTATTAGATTATTGGCTTTATTTATTGAATATTTGGTCTATCAAATTAGGCACGAGAAAAGAAGATGCTACCTGATCTAGCAGAGTTTTACAAGGAAACTCACTATAATGAGGAAACACATGAGTGGATCTCGTCTGAAGCTCAGGCTCATTATGTGAGTATATACTTCAATTTTTATTAACAAAATCTTAGAATACTATTTGTTATAATCTTATTTAATTTAGTAATAATTATTTAATTTTTTCCAATTTGATAGGAAAATATGTTACAGACACAGGCTGATCACCTCTCACAGCCGGGATCAATCCCTTTGACTGCAGAAGAGCTGTCAATCAAAGTCCTAAAGCCAAAGTCTGGCTACGTGAAGGGACTTGGCATGAGACCTTCATCCTCTATTAGGAGGACCACTACCACATCCGCTGAAACAAATGATTATGTGAAACGCCTGGAGATGGAAATAGAGACACAGAGGGAACAGATACAAATGCAGAACAATAAAATAGAGGAGCTTGAAGAGGGTGGGAAGAAGCAAGGGGAGATAATGGCAGATGTCGTCAACTTTTTGAGGAGTAAAGGATTCACTGGACACTTTGGGAATGGGGGGGACTCATCCCCGAGTGGACATACTTCTTGGTAAAGTATATTAACTTTAATATAACAAATTTTACCAAAGAATATATGTTTGAAGAATTAGGAATTAATGGAAACATGCATAGGACACCCAATTTGGGAACTAGTTCAAAAAAAGGCTACTGGAGGGCCAAATAGTTAAACAGCTATGGAAGTGCCCGAAAACAAGAACAACCAACTTGGGAGGGACCATTAATTTTTTGTTCCCATAATCTTGAAAATAGTCGGTTAGAGGGATAAATTGTATAATTGATCTAATTGTGAATTGATTAGTTAATAAAGTTTTTACTTTATTTTTTTTGCAGATTGGATTGGGGTGGCATTTTTGACGTGCAACAATGATCTAATTTGCTTGAATGTTCATTTTTTGTTTGATAAGGATACACATACTTTGGAGTTGCACTAGTTACTGTTGGATTTTGGGTAGAATTGCACTAGTTATAACTATTGGATATTTTGTGAGGGAGTGGATATTTTGGATATTTTAATGGCAATGACGATAAGGACCTCAGACCCTCCTGCAATTTACAGAACCGTCTCTGCCACTGCCACAGGTAAAAAACATGGCAACACCTTCTTTGTATATTAGGTTAAGGGCTCTGTTATATTCTCTGACTCGCATATATTTATCCATCTTGTAAATATTCTATATATTCTTTTGCACTTTATGTTGTGGTTACACACTTACACTTCTCAGTCCATTTTTGGACTGTGTTATGTTGACTTTTGTAATTACAGACCTATCTTGACTTTTGTAACTATAGAGTTCTCTCTCACCCCAAGGTATCTGGGTTAATGTATTTATATTTATTTTTATATTGTACAAATCTGATATGTGCATTCATATTGTTCTCCTGTGCATTCATTTATAGATTTGTTGTTTATTTTCCTTTTTGCTGCAGCCCGTGGCCATTTTGCTGGAAACTTTTGCAGCTCTGTTGCAGATTGTAATAATTTGAGAAATTTTGAGGTTTGCATCAGGTAAAGTAACTTCAACATGATTTGTCATATGCTTTTGCAAGCGGTAATAAACCCAGAATATTGGTCCCCTTGACAGATAGTGCTATCGCTATGTGATGTCACTGTACACTTTAATTTTCTTGTATCAACACTAAACCTGAATATACCCTCTTTCCACTCACATCCTCCCATCACCATTTCTACCAATGCCCATTTTGAATCACTGTGACTTAATATATTAGATATCACAAAAAGATTTGCAACTTCCAAAAGAACATACCATGCTAGCGATGTTGTGGCTTCTTTCAATCTTAAGACAACGCAACTTCAGCTGTGAGGCCTCTTACACCTCCACTACTGCTAATTAGCATGTCTCATATCCGCCTGGGTTGATTTATTCTATTCATCAACTAGTCTGCTTGTTCAAACTATGCAATTTTTTATTTTCCTTTTGCATAGATATGTCAATGCACCATCAATAATCTCTTTCCATCTATTATTTTTTATTATCTTAGAAAATTATTGACAATTTGTTTTTTTACTATACAATTACAATGGGTATCTACTATGCCAGAAGAATCAAATTTAATAAATAAAAGAACTACAAGTTTTAGAGTGAACCAAATAAAATGGCTGATAAAACAGTCTTATTTGATAATGATTAAGCCATAGCATTGCTTGCAACACATCTGTACTAAAATTTCAGTTTCTTTTCCTCCACACCAAAATTTTATTTCCATATCACATAAGATCATTAATCAAGCCAGTTAAGTGGCCAAATACAAATATTGGGCTTAAGGCTCCCAACATCCAAGTGAACAGACAAATTAAAATAAAAAAAAATAAGAAAAGGGAGTGCTTATTTATTTATCTTTGAATCTGTTAATGATCCTTACGTTATAGCCCCACTAGATATGGATGAAACATTCACCTGCTGTTGTAGTAAAGGGCACACCTTTGAATCTGTTAATGATCCTTACCTTATAGCCCCACTAGATATGGATGAAACATTGCAAACACCTGCTGTTGTTACGAGGGGCACACCTTTGTAACAAGCCACCAGCTCTGTGTTGGTGTGTAGATCAGGTTGCACCATCTCCCAGACCTTCTTCTTCGGGTTGAGAACGTCATCAGGCTCACCAGAATATCCTGGGAACATTATCCTCTCTCCAACAGCCGCAGACTCTGGCGGATCAACCAATTCGACCTGAACTCCCAATGTCAGTTTTTCTTTTACTGGAATATTGGATGAAAAGACTTTAAGGAACATCATTATCATTGGTCTAGAATTAATTAGTTTACCTACACTCAATTTGACACTCATGATCACTTGTGGCCAACTTCAGAATAAAAAATAGTTACCATATTTACCAAAAACAAAAGTTACCAAAGAATAAAAAAACTCTATGAACTAGTGGCCACATATGGAATTAAGAGAATTAATCATCTTCGTTACAGCCAATTTACAGACTCAAAATGTTATAATCACCAGTTCAAAAAGATAAATAGAATAGGAAGAAGATGTCAGTGTCTGGTGTTTGTGGTGTTTTGGTCTTGTGGGGTGCTGGGCTATTGTGGTCGAAGTTGGTGATTGATGATACTTGTTTCTGGTGGTTTCCTGTGGGTGGTTACTGTCCGGGTGTCTTTAGGTGGTTTTGATGTTTTGGGACTTTTTTTAAAGGTTGTGTGATGTGCTGTAGTCTGGACTATTACTACTAGTATAATAAAGTGTGTGCTGTTTTTAATATGATGATTGTGCTTGGCTTCTGATGGTTTTTCTACCTTGCTTCTGATGGTTTTATGCCTTTCTTTTTCCCACTTGCAGGGTATTTTTCTTCTGCTCATGCAATTTAATGTGATTGGTGGTGTTGTTGAACTAAATCTAATCTGTGCTTTTTAATGCATAATGTGTTATTTGTTGGCTTGTCTGGTACTGCAATTCAAGCAGTAATGCTGCTTCTGGGAAAAAACTTCTTTTCCTTTGTATATCTATCAAGCAGTTTATTTGTTTGCAAAGCTAGCAGAAGTACTTCTTATGTGAAAAGCAAGGATGCTTTGTTTGTGTGCTTTGTTTGTTATTGTGTCGTCCTACTCATGTTGAAGTCAGGGAAATTTAGAGTGTAAACAAAACTACATTGTATAAGGTTGGGAAGAATCAGACAGCATGGCAAACGCTGCTAGATGGGAATGGCTTTATATTCACATCTAGCGAATGTGAGTTTAACAGTTGTATGTAGTGAATGTGAGTTTAACATGAGTTTAAGAAGTGGACCAAATGTCCAGTGATTGAAGTCATTACATACAAATGTTGCTCATGTGAATCTTAAAATCTTCACCTGTCTGAGTTAGAGAGCACAATCAGCTCAGCACTTCAATATCATCTGTATTTGTCAGTGAAAGTGCTCTTTGTTTAAGAAGATGGTGACGGTAACAAGTTTGGGTATGTCCTTGACAGAACAGGGCAAAATTAGTCCCTGCAATATCGCGCTTATGATATCTAAAGTTGGAGGCTGAAGAAAGGAAGTACTTCTTGAAGGGAGTTGCAGCTTATTTTCTCCACTAAAGGTTTCCCCCTTAGTTTCTATTTTTCCAATTGCTGAGAAAGAATAAAAGTTGGCTGCTGGCTTGTACATGTAATGTGAGAAATATATCAGAAGTTTAGGCTGGAGAATTTTCCAGGAGGACATTCTTAACCAACACACGGCCCTTATTGAGTATCAAGTGATTGATATATCCATATTCTAAAATTTTAGGATATTGATAGTCTAGTGCAAGGTAGTCAATTTCTAAAAGAGTCTGCCAACCCATCAGCCTTTCCATATAATATAGTAAATTGTGTTGGACAAACCGTTGTTTGGCTGTTCTTTCATGAGGTTGTTTGAATTAATGTGAGAAATTGGGAGTTAGTTTTTTTTTTGTTTTTATTGTATATATCACTTGTTCAGTGTATGAAAAATAATTAACTTTCATGACAGATTACAAGGACGATCCAGACCTTAATGTCTTCCCCAACTTGAAGTATGTTGCTACTGAGTTATGACAAGTAAGTTACAATGGATTTTTTGTTTTTGTTTGACATATATTTAAAAAAAAAGTAATGTAATATATTAACTGTTCAAAACTCATTGCTGTGTCTGTCATTTAGCCTTAGAAAGAAGTGTCTAATTTGTGACTTTTGATTGGTTTTGTAGGCTGAGAAGGCTGCTTTTGATGAAGTGGAGAAAAAGAAAGAAGTGTCTAATTTGTGACTTTTGATTGAAGAATACATGTGGGTTCAGATGGGCTGGAGGTAATTATACATATTTTTGAAGTGGGTTGAAGGGTATACATATTTTTGAAAAGGAAGTTAGAGTTGTAGTTATAAAAGGAAGCTAGGTTTTATGTACATGAATGGAAATGGAAGCTGGATGTGTAATGGTTTTGTAATTTTACATGAGTTTTTAGTTGGTAACTTTAACTTAATTTTAATTTTGTACGTGTTGCTAAATTTAGTTCAATTGAATCATGGAATGGACATGGATTTTTTGGTCTATAATTAGATTGTTGTGACCTTCAGGTTTGGAATGGTGGTACAAGTTGAAAAATGCATGTACAGGTTTTGGAATATGTGTACAGGTTGCTAAAGTGCATGTTCAGGTTATTTGATTATATGAACAGAGGTTGAAAGTTGTGGAGTGGAATTAGATGTTACAATTTAATTTATTCATATGACAGAGGTTGAAAATTGTAATGAACTGATAGAATGTTGGATTTGAACTGAAGTTGCAGTCATTTTCTAAAAGTTATTAAGGGTGGAGTTTGCTGCAGGTGGGGTCAGTAGCATTTGGAGGGAGTACATGTTATAGTTGGATAGGAGAGAGAGAGAGAGAGAGAGAGAGAGAGAGAGAGAGAGTGGATAAGTTTGAATATTTTTATTTGTTGGTATTACAAAATCTTCCATGTCTGTTTGTGTACAGCTTTAACATCAATTTCTCTGATTTTTTTTTTTTATGAAAATGTTAACATGCAATGAGTTTGTATTTGTGATGTTTTATCTAAATGTTAACATGCAATCTGTTTGAATTTTTTTTTTTTTTACAAGGATGATTTATTCTATAGTTTCACTAAAGGGTGCATATGACATTCTTAATCATATGTTAATCTTCCTCTTTTTTTATGCAGATTGAATGAAAATTGAAAAACACCTTTTGTTGAAAAAGTCCATGCAGCTAGCTAGGATGCAGCCAACTTGAAGGCCAAGTATGTAGAGTAGAATGTTTGGCATTTGAATGTTAGTACAGAGTAGAAGATCCCTTTGTGGTGAATGACCACTTCTCTTACCCAGTGATTCTCCCCTATGTATTAGAAGATAAATCTGATTGGTTGACAGACCATTGTGTACTAGAAATATGCTTTCTTCTTGTGTATGTTGGCTGCCCACCACTTTAGAAATCCTACTGTGACTCTTCTCTTATCATGCAACAGTACTATGAGTTGTAAATTGCATATGAGGTGGATGTGTGATATTCAAATATTATAAATTTAATATTTGAGTTCATGATAGTCTATTGATTTCAATTTTAGATTTTGTAAAAACCATTTGGTGATTGTTTTCTATGAATGTGTATAGGTGTGAATGCTACAGTTTATTAACAAAATTATTTCGTCTCTATTTCTTATATTTATGACAAAATATATTTTACTCTAATTTCTTCCTTTATTGACAAAATATTTTGTCGTTAATTACTTATAAGTATGTTACCACAGAGTCGATTGGATACAAAAAAAATCGTCATCTACTGGTACTTTCTTTGACAAATTTTTATCGTCTTCCTTTATATTAAACGCGACAAAATTATTTCGTCTCTATTTCTTATATTTATGACAAAATATTTTTGACTCTAATTTCTTCCTTTAATGACAAAATATTTTGTCATTAATTAGTTACAAGTACGTTCCCATAGAGTCAATTGGAGACAAAAAAAATCGTCATCCACTAGTAGCTTCTTTGACAAATTTTTTTTCGTCTTCCTTTATATTAAACGCGACAAAATTATTTCGTCTCTATTTCTTATATTTATGACGAAATATTTTTGACTCTAATTGCTTCCTTTAATGACAAAATATTTTGTCATTAATTAGTTACAAGTATGTTCTTGTAGAGTCGATTGGAGACAAAAAAAATCGTCATCCACTGGTAGCTTCTTTGACAAATTTTTTTCGTCTTCCTATATATTAAACGCGACAAAATTATTTCGTCTCTATTTCTTATATTTATGACGAAATATTTTTGACTCTAATTGCTTCCTTTAATGACAAAATATTTTGTCATTAATTAGTTACAAGTATGTTCTTATAGAGTCGATTGGAGTCGTCATCCACTGGTAGTTTTTTTGACAAATTTTTTTCATCTTCCTTTATATTAAATGCGACAAAATTATTTCGTCTCTATTTCTTATATTTATGACGAAATATTTTTGTCTCTAATTGCTTCCTTTAATGACAAAATATTTTGTCACTAACTACTTACAAGTATGTTCCCAACAGAGTGTATTGGAGACAAAAAAAATCGTCACAAATTTATCTTTTTCAATGACGAATTTTTTTTTTTCGTCACCAAGACTTTTTAGCGACAAGGCTTCGGCGACAAAACGAGTGACGAAAATTTTTCGTCTTAATTAGTTTCGGTGACGAAATATGTACATTTTGGGACAAATTTGTGTCGTTCTTAAACCCCAAATTTCTTGTAGTGGCTGCTTGAGGAAGAGGTTTACATTGAGCAACCAGACGGTTTTCTCTTGAGCAACGGTTCAGACCTGGTGTGTAAGTTGACGGAGGCTCTATATGGCCTGAAACAAGCACCGAGGGCCTGGTATGCACGGCTGGACAGTTATCTTCGCGAAATTGGTTTCGACAAAGGACTGGTTGATAGCAATCTCTATGTCAAAATAGAACAAAGTAACCAACTGGTTGTCATAGTTTATGTCGATGACATAATCTTTGGCGGTAATGACGAGGAGTTGTGCAGAAACTTTGCTGAAGAGATGAAGAATGAATTTGAAATGTCCATGCTTGGAGAGCTAAGTTTCTTCCTTGGTCTCCAAGTGCAGCAGCTGAAGCATGGTATCTACATATCTCAGTTGAAGTACATCAGGGAGATGCTGAAATGGTTTAATATGGAAGACAGCAAGCCGGCGAGCACGCCTATGTCCATGAACACAAAGCCAAGCAAAGACGACAAGGCTCCATCAGTTGATCACACCACTTACCGATCAATGATAGGGAGCTTGCTCTACTTGACGGCTACAAGACCGGACATTCTACAGGCGGTATGTATGGTGGCGAGATTTTAGGCATCACCAACGGAAGAGCACCTTACAGCAGTGAAGAGGATATTTCAGTATCTCAAGGGTACTTTGGAGCTCGGCATCTGGTATCCGAAAGGTAAATCATTCGCTCTCATTACATATTCTGATGCTGACTGGGCTGGATGTGTAGATGACTGCAAAAGCACAAGTGGAGGTGCATTCTATCTTGGTGAAAGATTGGTGGCTTGGCAAAGCAAGAAGCAAGAGTACATAACAGCAGCAACTTGCTGTACCCAAGTTCTGTGGATGCGTCAAATGCTCTCAGATCTCGGTGTTCAGATGAAAGATCATACGCCAATCTTCTGGAGTTAAGCTGAGTCGAACGAAGCACTCTTCATGGTCACTGTTGAAGAGGAGGAAGAGCTGGAGGCGGAAGATGATGAGGCCGAGGTCAACCTCGAAGGAGAACTGATTGCGGCACTTAAGGAGTTAAGCTTGGAGCAAAAAACAAGTAAGAAAAATCTGAAACTCTTCCATGATGCTGAAAGTTCTGTAATTTGCTTAAAGACTCAAGTTGAAGAGTTTAAGAGAACCATTGAAATTCTAGAAAACCAAGTCAGTGCTAAAACTGAGGAGGTTGTGAAACTTGAGAATGAAATCCTTGGAGCAAGGGCTGAAAATTTAAAACTTAATCAAAAGCTCAAAGTGCTCCAAGCAATCAATGGAACTATATATGAAGCTAAATAACCTGCTAAAAGTTCAAAGGCCTCCGCACATCAAATTCGGTCTAGGATATGAGACAGGAGAATCCTCCAAGGTTGCACCTCCTGAAAAGACAACAGGACCACCCAAGTTTGTGAAGCAAACAGCTACCCCTTCTAAAGCTGTGAAGCCCACCGTCCAGCCTAAGAAAGAGAAAGAGACTATACATGTGAAGTCTAACCAGCCATTTAAGAAACAAAGAAAGTTCAGTTTTTATGGTTACTGTTTCCATTGTAATATACATGGACATAAAATAGTTGAATGTATACTTTATGTTAAACCTAGGATGACTGCAACTAGGAACCCTTTCTCAGTCCTAAGTAGCCACAACATTAAGTGCCATAAGTGTCACAACTTTGGTCACTTGGCTAAGGACTGCAGGTTGCATATTGGTAACCGATTTCAGGTTGAGAAGAAATCCAAATTGGTCAAGGTCTGGAGGGTAAAGAAAAGGGCAGAAGAATCCAACGAATCCTTCATTGTGCAAACCGCTTTCAATGCTCAAAAGAAGACTGCACCATGGATCCTTGACAGTGGCTGTTCAAGTCATATGACCGGTGACAAAGCCAAGTTCACAAAGCTACAGCATTTTGAGGGTGGCTCTGTAAAATTCGGCAACAACGACGGCGCCAAAATCTGTGGCAAAGGCGCTGTTCAGCTGAAAGAAGGCAAGATCAGTTCTGAGGAAGTGCTGTATGTGTCTAGACTTAAACACAACGTGCTAAGTGTAAGTCAGATCTGTGAGAAAGGACATGAGGTAATCTTCACAAAGAATGGGTTCGCAATCAAGAAGTGTAGCAATGGCAAAACACTGGCTACAGGGTCAAGAACAACAGGCAATCTATACACTTTGTCCGAGTTGGATGATGAAAGAGCTGAACCTAATGATTCTAAGGAATCAAGGGACGGTTCACAAGTTGCTACTCCTAGAAAGCACAACACTTGGGTAGAACAACATCCTAAGGACCAAATAATTGGAACTCCTAAGGCTGGTGTTCAAACAAGACATAGTGTGGCTAACACTTTTTCACCAGTATCAATGATCGAACCCAAGACAGTGGCTGAAGCAAGCCTCGATGAAAATTGGTTAAAGGCTATGCATGAGGAGTTAGAGCAAATAGAGAAGAACTCCACTTGGGATTTAGTCCCTAGACCTGTTGATAAGAATGTCATGGGTACTAAATGGGTCTTTAGAAATAAGCTGAATGAAGATGGACAAGTTGTGAGAAACAAAGCAAGGCTATGCTCAAATTGAAGGCATAGATTTTGAAGAAACCTTCGCACCAGTGGCTCGTCTGGAAGCCATACGAATGTTCCTAGCACTGGCTGCATACAAGAACTTCAAGGTATTTCAAATGGATGTGAAGTCAGCCTTTTTGAATGGGCTGCTTGAGGAAGAGGTTTACAATGAGCAACCAGACGGTTTTCTGTTGAGCAGCGGTTCAGACCTGGTGTGTAAGTTGAGGAAGGCTCTATATGGCCTGAAACAAGCACCGAGGGCCTGGTATGCACGGCTGGACAGTTATCTTCGCGAAATTGGTTTCGGCAAAGGACTGGTTGATAGCGATCTCTATGTCAAAACAGAACAAAGTAACCAACTGGTTGTCATAGTTTATGTCGATGACATAATCTTTGGCGGTAATGACGAGGAGTCGTGCAGAAACTTTGCTGAAGAGATGAAGAATGAATTTGAAATGTCCATGCTTGGAGAGCTAAGTTTCTTCCATGGTCTCCAAGTGCACCAGCTGAAGCATGGTATCTTCATATCTCAGTTGAAGTACATCAGGGAGATGCTGAAATGGTTTAACATGGAAGACAGCAGGCCGGTGAGCACGCCTATGTCCATGAACACAAAGCCAAGCAAAGACGACAAGGCTCCATCAGTTGATCACACCACTTACCGATCAATGATAGGGAGCTTGCTCTACTTGACGGCTACAAGACCGGACATTCTACAGGCGGTATGTATGGTGGCGAGATTTCAGGCATCACCAACGGAAGAGCACCTTACAGCAGTGAAGAGGATATTTCGGTATCTCAAGGGTACTTTGGAGCTCGGCATCTGGTATCCGAAAGGTAAATCATTCACTCTCATTGCATATTCTGATGCTGACTGGGCTGGATGTGTAGATGACTGCAAAAGCACAAGTGGAGGTGCATTCTATCTTGGTGAAAGATTGGTGGCTTGGCAAAGCAAGAAGCAAGAGTACATAGCGGCAGCAACTTGCTGTACCCAAGTACTGTGGATGCGTCAAATGCTCTCAGATCTCGGTGTTCAGACGAAAGATCCTACGCCAATCTTCTGGAGTTAAGCTGAGTCGAACGAAGCACTCTTCATGGTCACTGTTGAAGAGGAGGAAGAGCTGGAGGCGGAAGATGATGAGGCCGAGGTCAACCTCGAAGGAGAACTGATTGCGGCACTTAAGGAGTTAAGCTTGGAGCGAAAAACAAGTAAGAAAAATCTGAAACTCCTCCACGATGCTGAAAGTTCTGTAATTTCCTTAAAGACTCAAGTTCAAGAGTTTAAGAGAACCATTGAAATTCTAGAAAACCAAGTCAGTGCTAAAACTGAGGAGGTTGTGAAACTTGAGAATGAAATCCTTGGAGCAAGGGCTGAAAATTTAAAACTTAATCAAAAGCTCAAAGTGCTCCAAGCAATCAATGGAACTATGAAGCTAAACAACCTGCTGAAAGTTCAAAGGCCTCCGCACATCAAATTCGGTCTAGGATATGAGACAGGAGAATCCTCCAAGGTTGCACCTCCTGAAAAGACAACAGGACCACCCAAGTTTGTGAAGCAAACAGCTACCCCTTCTAAAGCTGTGAAGCCCACCGTCCAGCCTAAGAAAGAGAAAGAGACTATACATGTGAAGTCTAACCAGCCATTTAAGAAACAAAGAAAGTTCAGTTTTTATGGTTACTGTTTCCATTGTAATATACATGGACATAAAATAGTTGAATGTATACTTTATGTTAAACCTAGGATGACTGCAACTAGGAACCCTTTCTCAGTCCTAAGTAGCCACAACATTAAGTGCCATAAGTGTCACAACTTTGGTCACTTGGCTAAGGACTGCAGGTTGCATATTGGTAACCTAGTGATGGACCTTAAGTGATGGACCCGATTTCTTCCCTCTCTCCCGCTGCCTCCGCCCCGGGTCTTTTCGGGGTGCGGCGGAGGGGAGGAGAAGAAAAGATAAAGGGTTTCAACATCTTTCTCTTTTTTTTGTACGGGTATGCCAATTTCACTTTTCTACTTGGAATTTAGGAATGGTGATCCGAAGATCCACCTTCACAAGTAGAAAGGGGAAATGAAACTTTTTCTAGTTTTCCATTGCACACATATTTTAAGAAAAGAGACAAAGGGTTTTTTTGAATGCCGTGAAAGGCGATTTCATTTGTTGCCGTGAAAGGCGATTTTGCCGTAAAAGGCGATTTACAAGTCTCATCCATTATGAAAGACAAGAATTGTGATTTTTGTCTCTAAAAGAAAAATAAAGTACAATAAAAATCAAGAAAAGGAATCTGACTCCTCATTCGATTGTGGGGACACGTTCAGATCGACGGTCGCGAGTCATGTATGGGCTCCTCCATCGTCCATGCAGATGAGAACACGATGCTTGGATTCTTGGCTCGGCTTTCTAACCTCAGATTTTTAAAGGACAAAGACTAAGAGAAGGTCTTATGTCCGATAAAAAGCTAAGTAAACGGGCTGAAAAGCCACGTTTTAGCCATGTTGGTAGAAGAAGGGATGTCCTTGGGGGGGTGGCCCCCCAAGGGTGCTTCAATCACCTTGTAGTTGCTCTTGCAGCAGAGTTTCCTTTTCTTCAAATTGGCAGAGGTTCTTCTGATTTTCTCTGGATTTTCCGGGATTTTCCGAGCAATTTTTCTCTCTCCCTTCTCCTTGGAAAAGCCCTCCTATTTATAGGCTTTTGGTGGCCATTAGGAGGGTTTATGAGCATTTAATACATTAATGCTCATAATGGGAGGAGTTACAAGTTTTAAATGATTTGTTTTGTAACTCCTTTTTCCTTGAATTTGATTGGTCGATGGAGATTAATGAGCCTTTGATTGCATTTAATCTCCATCATGGGAGGAGTTTCGTGGCTTTAATGCCATAAATCATTGGATTTGTAACTCCCATTTGCTTGCTTTTGATTGGGCCGTTCAAAATAATGAGTTAATGACCGCATTAACTTGTCATAAAATGGGTCATTTATTCTCATTAATTGGCCGCCAAGTCGCTTGAAGAGTCGCGGGCCGCGCCGCGCCTTTTGGAATTCTTCTTGCGATGATCGCCGGTGGATCCACATGTTGTTTGATGTCGGATGGCGATGCAATTTCAGACATTGGTTAATGTCAACGCGCCGGCAACATCTGTCCTGTCGATTTCACGATCGGGCGGGCAGAAAGTGTGCTTTCTTTGTCGGCCGGTTAGCGATTTCGAGGCATCTAATGATCATCCAATGATTTCGGCGGCGAATCCGTGATGTTGACGAAGATCGACGGATTTCATGCACGAAAAATCAGATTTTGGAAAAATCACAGGGGCCAATCAACTCGAAACGCGAAAAGGACCCGAAAAAGTGGGTTTCCGGCGACTTTTGGGTCGCCGGAAATTCCATGGTCGCCGGCGACCATGCACCCATGGGCCCAAGGTCGCCGGCGACCATGGGCTTTAGGCCCATTTTCCGGCCGCCGTTCGGTCGCCGTTTCTTCGCCGTTTTTCGCTCTTTTTTGATGCTTTTTCTTCCTGTATTCTTCTTGACATTTCCCCTCATTTATTGGCCTGTTTTCCTTGGAGAAATCCCGTCGAGAAGCCACGGAAATCGGAGCACAAAGTTTCCTATTTTTCTGGAAAGCCGAAGACTTTGTTGTGCGGTTTTGCCGATTTTTTGTCAAGCGTTGAAACTAGGCCAAACGATGTCAGAATGACCTGAAATTCGACGTAGAGCTTCTTGAGCATTAGATAGGACCAACCATAGGCTTTGGTTTGAGTTTTGAAGTCTTTTGGGGCCCCGCAAACGCTTGCCTTAATTTCGCCATGAGAGAAATGCCGAGCTTTGACTTGTGGTCAACCGATGTCCGATTGACCTGAAATTTGACAGGGAGCCTCCTGAGTAGTAAGTAGGACCAACCATGGGCTTTAGTTTGGGTTTTGAAGCCTTTTGGGGTCCCGCAAACGCTCGCCTTGATTTCATCTCGAGGAAAGTGTCGAGCTTCGAAACTAGGTCAAACGATGTCCGTTTGACCTAAAATTTGACAGGGGACCTATTGGAGTCATTTTGAGACGATCCATTAGCTCCAATTCGAATGCCATGATTCCGGGGTGCTCCGCTGCCGATGGGCTTGTTTTTTTGCTTCCCGAGAGTTGATGAAGGGTCAAACGTCGTCCGTTTGACTTGAAATTTGGCAGGGGGCCTTTTGGAGGTATTTTGAGACCATCCGTAGGCTCTGATCGAAGTTTTGAAGTCTTCGACATTGTCGCTGCCGGGAGCTCTTGTCTGGCTGTCGGAGGAGTGAAGTTAGGCCAAATGATGTCGAAGTGGCCTGAAACTTCATGTGTACCCCTCTTTTGACTGCTTTGAAGGATCTTGCAGTTTTTGTTTGATTCTGACAAGATCTGGTGCTTGAAGTGGCGCCTTCCTATTTATGGCAGGATGTGGCTCCATGTAGCTTTTGGTGTTGAAGGGACATAGTGACATTTTTGGTGTCAACAAATGCCCCCTCGAGGTACAGCGACGAGGTGCGCAGCTGTAGCAGTCGGTGTGCCTCGAAGAGAATTTGAAGGAGATCTTCTTGCTTGACCAAGAGTCTTGAGCCTTTTTCTTTTGATGGAGTTGCTTTTTTGAGTTTCCAAGGGATTTTGCGGTAATGAGATAGGTCATGTACCGTTTCAAGGCAAGGATTTTGAAATGACATTTGGATGTGGGTTTTGGGTTTTGGGTTTTCCCTTTTAACCTTGTGAACCTAAAGGCTTTATGTGGCACATTAGGCGGTTAAGAAGGTTTTTTGGTTTTTGACCTTGTGACCTAACAGGCTGTATGTGGCGAGTTAGGGGGTCGGGATTTTGGTTTTTGGTTTCGGCCTTGTGACCTAACAAGCTGTATGTGGCAAGTTAGGGGACCATGGTTTGGTTTTTGGTTTCGGCCTTGTGACCTAACAAGCTGTATGTGGCAAGTTAGGGGACCATGGTTTGGTTTTTTGTGGAATGTCAATTTCAAGATTGTGGCTTGATTTGGTGCATGGGGTTGGATGGTTTGGATTTTTCTTGGAAGCTCATGAAGCTTGGAATTTTTTGTATGGTCCAATCAACTCAAGAGAGGCATGGAACCATTTTCGTATGCTCTTGGTAAGAGAAATTTTGACTAAAAGCCACTTTTAGTGCCTAGGTAGTCAAACCTGGCTCATATGGGCTAACCCATGGGACCTTAAGCATTTAGAAATGGCTTAGACCTCATGTGGTGTCATTTTGTAAAGAATATCTAAAAATATCCCTTTTGTGTAGAGAATATCTAAAAATATCTTTACTTGGAGAGAATCTCTCAAGTTTCCTTGATTTTGGTAGAGATTTTCTCAAAGTATCTTTCTTTGGGAGAAAGTTTCTCAAATCCCCTTTCTTTTTGGAGAGAATTTCTCAAGAATCTTCTCTTTAGGAGAGAATATCTCAACTCTCCCTTTCTTTTAGGAAGTTTGCTAAATTTTAGCACTTACCTCCTTGCTTTTTTCCTCCTTTCCTCTTTTGGTTTGCTTTTTCTATAAAAGCAATGGAGATGGGTTTTCTTTCTCTTGTTGCTTTCTTTTTGCAAAAACCTTCAAGAGTGCTCCAAGAGTTTCTCAAGGATCTTCAAGTTTCTTCTCCTTCTTCTCCATGGCTTCAAGTAGGTCTTCTTTTTCCAAGAAAAAACCCCATGTAGATGTAGGAAAATTTCCTTTTCTTCTTTTTTTTTTTTTCTTTTTTTTTTTCTTTTTTTCTTCTCTTTTTTTTTTTCACGTGTTTTCTTTGCTTCTTTTTTTTTTGTGTTTTTTTTTTTCACGTGCTTCCTTTCTCTTTTTTTTTTGTTTTTTCGCCTCTTTTTTTTTTCTTTCTCTGTTTTTTTTTCCTCTTTTTTTTTTCTTTTTTTTTTTCTTGTGCTGTACGGACAGGTCCGTACGGACCTGGCCGTACAGCCACGTGGCCTGTGGGCCACGTCCCATGGGCCAGCCCCTTTTTCTCTCTCTTTTTTTTTTTTTTTTTTTTTTTTTTTGAAGAGGTCTCTCTTTTTTTTTGCTCACCATGATATGAGGTTTATGCAATTCAAGATGATCATGCATTTTTTCGTCTCTCTTTTTTTTTAAATGCATAAAGATAAAAGGCTAGAATTTCTAGGTCAAGTCAACATGGATTTTGACTTAGACAAAGTTTGATTGGTTTTGACCAAATTGGGTTGGAATTGGTCAAACTTTTGTCAAAGTTTTCCTAGCATCTAATGCATGATGGTTTTATGCATGATTTTTGGTAAATGGAATTGGGAGCATGATGATGCATACCTCGAATTTTCTTGCAAGTCTTGGGATTTTTGGAGCTTGCAGCAATGTTGAGCCCACTTCTCCAGTCTCGCGGAATTTCGAGGAGCTTTGCAAGTTTTGGAATTTTGAGCTCACAGCAATGTTGAGCTCTTTTCTGATCTTGCGAAGATTTGAGAAGAAAGGCTTGATCTCGCAGCAATGTTTGAATTCGAGTCTTCTTCGAGAATCCTTCATTGATTATGAGCTCGCAGCAATGTTGAGCTCATCTTCAAGCTTCCTTTCTTCTTTCGGGGTGCCTCCCTTTTCTTCGAAATTGCCCCGGAACCATGCCAAAATTTCGCTAGGATTTTTTTTTATAGCAAAATTCTGTCATTTGGTGTTTGATTTCTTCCTTTCTGACTTTTGCAGGTGGTTCCTCCAGAACGAACAAGGGTAAGGGCCTTGTTACTGATGCACCTCGGCGATCTGCCAAATCTTCCAATGCGGCCGTTCAACAGGCATGGGAAAAGGTTGATGGGAATCTCTGAAGAAAGACTCAGGAGCATGAGCGATGGCAACTTCTTTGGGAGGAATTCCCCCGTGCTGAAGATGGATCGCGGTTTTCTGCCGCATTTTATGGCGGCATCTTGAAGAAGCGTGGCCTGGAAGCTTTGGAGGCTGAGGCCAAGAGTCTGCTCGAGGACCTTAGTCTTTGGTTGAAGACTATGATGGACTGAGCTAACAAACTTTCTTCTTTCATTTTTTTTTTTGGTACCTCCATGTATAAACATTTTGGCACTCTATTTT
Organism: Camphora micrantha; assembly: GCA_003546025.1. Taxonomy (NCBI): domain Eukaryota; kingdom Viridiplantae; phylum Streptophyta; class Magnoliopsida; order Laurales; family Lauraceae; genus Camphora; species Camphora micrantha. The sequence goes on along the minus strand of QPKB01000011.1, from coordinate 10,566,685 downwards.
TTGTATCCCCTTGTTCTACTTAAATTCATTTTTGTTGAAAAATAAGCAAAAGTTGAATGGGAATGTTTGTTTGAAAATCTTGATCAAAAGGTTATCATTTTGTGAAAATCTTTTGTCAAAAGTGTTGTTTTGGCATGAAAGCCAGATTTTGTGGCGTGAAAGCCAATTTTTGGCATGAAAGCCAAATTTTGAGGTGGCATAAAAGCCGATTTTGGTGGCGTGAAAGCCAAATTTTGGTGGCGTGAAAGCCGATGTGGCATGTTGGCATGGAAGCCGATTTTTTGTTTTTGGCGTAAAAGCCGGATTTTGGCATGAGAGCCGATTTTTGGCATGAGAGCCGATTTTTTGTTTTTGGCGTAAAAGCCGGATTTTTGGCATGAGAGCCGATTTTTGATGGCGTGAAAGCCAATTTTTTGTTTTTGGCGTAAAAGCCGGATTTTTTGAAAACCAAGTTTTGTTTTGTTGGCATGAGAGCCAGATTTTGTTTTGATTTTTGGCGTGAAAGCCGATTTTTGGCATGGAAGCCGAGTTTTTTGGCATGAGAGCCGATTTTTTGGCGTAAAAGCCAGGTTTTTGGCATGAGAGCCGATTTTTTGTTTTTGGCATGAGAGCCGATTTTTGGCATGGAAGCCGAGTTTTTTGGTTTTCAAAAATGCAAGTATCGACTAAGAGTCGCCTCCCTGCTGAATGGTATTGCAAGTATCGATGGAATGTCGCCTCCTTGCTCATTCGGTTGCGAGTATCGATGGAATGTCGCTTCCTCGCGAAGTTGGGTGCAAGTATCGACTAAGCGTCGCTTCCCTGCTTTTCTTCAAAAATTTTGTTTTGCGGGTATCGATGGAATGTCGCCTCCCCACGATTTTTGAAATTTGAGGTTTTCTCGAACCTTTGTTTTTCTTTTGAAATTTGGGTTGTGGATATCAACTCGAATGTTGCGTCTCCACGATTTTTGAAATTTTGCAAGTATCAACGGGGTGTTGCTTCCTTGCGATTTTGAGGTTTTGGAAGTATCGAATGGGGTTCGCATCCTTCCAATGGGTTTTTGCGAGTATCGACTTGACATCGCTTTCCCGATTTTTGTTTTTAGACACGAGGGTCGTAAAATTTTGACCTAAAACCATTTTTGGCGGTAAAAGGCAAGGCGGACTAGGGTGGAAATCCTAAGTCCTGATTTTTGTTTCAAACCAAGAATTTTGGGTTCAAGGATCGAAAATTTTGGTTAAGTTTGGGAAGAGGCTCCTAAACTTAGATTTTTGGACTTTGATTTTCTTTTGAACAATGAAACGATGAAAGTAAACATTGTTTGAAAGTTCAACATAAAGATGAAAATTCCAAAAGGAGTGGGTTTGACGAGCAAGTACCTAGAAATAGGCTTTGGCCTTGTAGGAGTTGCTCTGACCCAGTGGAGGAAGTCTTCAAGGGTAGTACCGCTTCAAGAACTTGCCGTTGATGGCAGCATACACTATCACCTTCCATGTTTAGAAGTGCGTATGCGCCATTGGAGAAGACTTTGGTCGATGACGAAGGGTCCTCCCATTTTGGTTCAATTTGCCTTTGGATTTGTGAGCGAAAACATCGGCCTTTTCACCGCAAGAAACCAAGTCACCCTTTTTGTGCGCGTTGCCTGACCTTTTTTGTCGAAAGATCCAGCCATGCGTGCTTGGTAGAGCTCAATGCTTTGGAGTGCCTCGAGCCGTCTCTCATCGAGATTGTCCAGCTTTGGAGTCTTAATTTGGACATTGCTTTCTTGCGTCATGTCATTTTGTAGAGATACCCTTAAGGAAGGGAATTTGTACCTCTAAAGGGACAACAGCTTCGCATCCATAGACAAGGGAGAATGGCGTGCTATGGGTCGGTCCTCGAACGGTGGTTCGGTAGGCCCACAAAGCTTCAGATAGTTTGTCCGCCCCAGTCCCTTTTCTGTGGCGGAGACCATTTTCTTGAGAATTTTGCAGAGTGTCTTGTTGAAGGCCTCTGCCAGTCCATTCGCCGCCCGGATTGTACGGAGTGAAGGAAACTTTGGATTTTGTATTTGTCCAGAACCTATAGAATCTGTGATCACTGAATTGTGGTCCGGTTATCATGGACCGAATCTTTTTGGTTATGCCGAAGCGACAAATAATGTTTGGTTGGCAAAGAACTGAAGGACTGATGAGGTTCTTCATTCATTGAGCGCAAAAAGCTTCTGACCACTTGGAGAAAAAATCCGTAGCGGCGAAGATGAAGCGATGACCTTTGCTTGACGGAGGGGAGACAGGACCTATGATGTCCATACCCCAGGCTTCGAAAGGCCATGAAATTGCTGTAGGATGTAGCCATTCTGGAGGCATGTGGACATAGTCTCCATGAAACTGGCATTGTTGGCAGCGTTTAGCAAATTTGCATTGCGTCAGCTACCATGGTAGGCCAATAATAACCTAACCTTTTTATCTGATCGTAGAGCTTTGGACCAGCCTGATGAGCTCCACAAAGACCAGCATGCACCTCTTTGAGAGTTTCTTCAGCTTCTTGTTGTGATAAGCAGCGTAGAAGTACTCCATTGTAGGATTTTCTGTAGAGCATCTTTGAAGGAATGTCCAGATGAAAGTTTGGGGTTCGTCTTTGAACACTTACCCGTTCTTTTGGATCTTCAGGCAGGATTCCGAACATAATATAATCAATGAACGGATCCCTCCAGTCGCCGATCGGAGGTCTGAGGATGGAGATCCGACTTCCAACCAGTTGGTGGCACTCAGCAACTGCTTGGTGTGTATTGAGGGGAGGGAGAATCCTTCTCTCACACACTGTAACTTGCATGTGTTCTCCTTCTTGGACCGCCATAGAGGCGGCGAGTCCAGCCAGGGCATCTGCACGGATGTTTTCGCCTCTACGAATGTGGGTGATATGACAGATGTCAAATTTTTGCCGAAGTGATTGCGCCTTGTTGTAGTAAGGCAACAGATCAGGCTTCCTGATTTCAAATTTCTGATTCATCTGGTTGACGATCAGTTGAGAATCCCCGAAGGCTTCTAGCACTGTGATGCCGGATTCGAGGGCGAGTTCCAATCCTACAATCAGGGCTTGGTACTCAGCTGCATTGTTTGAACATGGTTCCAGTAGCGAGAAGGCGTGTGGAATCATGTATTTGTCGGGACTAACAAAGAGGATGCCAATCCCTGATATTTGATTTCCTTTTTCACTTGTCCTGGTTGCACCGTCGAAGTACATATCCCAGGAAGCATTTGATAAGGAAGCCTCCACGTTGTAGACTGACTCGTCTGGGAGATCATCCCTGAGTGGAGAATCTTCAGGCAACGGATGCTCTGCAAGAAAGTCTGCCAGAGCTTGACCTTTGATTGCTTTTTGTGGTACATACCTAATATCAAATTGTGACAGGAGGATAGACCATTTTGCCAGTCGGGCATTGAGGGAACCTGCTTTTGTGACAAGGACCTTCAGGAGATTGATCCTCGAGATCAGGTATACTGTGTTGGACAGCAGATAGTGACGTAGCTTTTGTACAGCAAACATCACTGCAAGACATTCTTTTTCGACTGGAGAGTAGCGATGCTCTGCACCTACCAGCATGCGGCTGAGATAGTATAGAGCAGCTTCTTTTCCCTCATGATTTCCTTGTGCAAGTAGAGCTCCCAAAGAGTGGTCGAGGGCTCTTGTGTACAAGATAAATGGTTTTCCAGTTGTGGGGGCAGCCAGTACTGGAGGTTTGGTCAGGTATGACTTGATGTCTTGGAACGCAGTTTCGCATTCAGCATCCCAGACAAAGTCCACGCCCTTTTTCATTAGGCGGGAGAATGGACGGCATTTCCCTGACAGGTTGGAGATGAACCGTCGAATGTATGCCAATCTTCCTTGAAGCCCTTTTAACTGTCTCAGGGTTTTTGGGGATGGCATTTCTAGGATAGCCTTGACTTTGATAGGGTCAAGCTCTATTCCCGCTTTCCGAACTACGAATCCGAGGAACTTACCCGATGATACACCGAAGAAGCATTTTAGGGGATTCATTCGCAGTTTGTGCCTGCGTAGTCGGAGGAAGACTTCTCGAAGATCTTTGAGATGGTCTTCTTTCTTTTTGCTTTTGACGGCGAGGTCATCAACGTAGCATTCGACCGTCTTATGCTGCATATCTTGGAATATCTTCATCATAGCCCTCTGATATGTCGCACCAGCATTTTTCAGACCAAATGGCATTACAGTGTAACAATACACGCCAAATGGGGTCCGAAATGATGTGTGTCTTTCATCTTCAGGATGCATTTTTATCTGATTGTACCCAGAGAAACCATCCATGAATGTCATCCGCTCGAATCCACAGGTGTTGTCGATCATCACCTCCGGTATGGGGAGCGGAAATTCATCTTTAGGACATGCATTGTTCAGGTCTCTATAATCAATACAGACCCTAATCTGCCCATTTTTCTTTGTCACTGGGACGATGTTGGCCAACCATTCAGGATGCTGTTCCTCGCGGATGAAGCCAACGTTTTTGAGTTTCTGAACTTCTTGTTCAATTTTGTCCATTATGTCAGGACGAAATCTTCTTTGGCCTTGTTTGACAGGCTTGATATCTTTTTGTAGATTGAGTTTGTGAACTGCTATTTTGGGGTCTAAACCAGGCATTTCAGCGTAAGACCATGCAAAACAAATCAACAAACTCACGAAGAAAAGCGATATACTCGGGTAACTCATCATCCTTTATATTCTTGCTTATGAATACAGGACGTGGGCTATCTGGCGTTCCCAAGTCTATCTTTTGAACAGAATCTTCTGTTGGAAGACTTGAAGGTGGTTCCTCCATAATATTTTCGGAGGCTTCCAACTCAACAAGACCTTCCGGAGTTTCAAAGGTATTCTCAGACCAAGGCTGTGCTTCTGACCATGGGTCTTCTTGATCGGCACTCTTCTCAAGACTTGCTATGAGATGGTCCCAATCACCTGTTGAAACTGGATCGAAGTATGGCACTTCTTTTGGAGATGATGGTTCTTCTGGACCAGAAGACTGTGCATCTGTATCATCGGACAATTCCTCTTCATCATCAGAGAAATCGTACCAATTGGAGGAGCTTCCTGGATCCTTGACGGGTAACTCTTCAAAGAGATATCCAGGGAGATCAATATCTTCACAGACACGAGATGTTGAGGCTTCGTCGGCCAGACGACTTTGTAGCCTTTGGGTCAACTGTCTCATGGGAGCATCAGGGTCGTAGCCCAGTCCGTATGAAGACTTTTCTATATGACGATAGAGTTTCCAATCCTCCTGCTGGCCTTTTGTCAGGGTGGGCTCCAATGGTACGAGAATACCGTGGCCACCTCCCAAGCCGATTGGATTTCGAGCGTCATAGCCCATTTTCTTCATGATAGCTTGCGCCATTGGACTATACAAGGATAGTTGTGGCATACCTTCGTTTTGGAAAGGCTCAAGCGAAGAGTTTGATGAAGAAGCCGCCGACCTGTGGAAAAAGATCGGCTTTTCTTTTGGTGAGGTTGTCGGAACAACGAAGGAAGCTGATGCTGGATCGCCTATGCCAGCAGGTGCCTCCAATGGAGTGAGAGCAGGTTGAGCTTGCTGAGTATCAGCTTGGCTTGACGAAGTGTCGTCTTCTGTCTCTGAATCCGAATCTGTGTCTTGCATAATAGACACAAAGGAGATGACAAACTTGCCCCCAGGCTTTTGTTTGGTCTTCTTTGCCTTGGTAGTGATCACCAGCGGCTTTGAAGACTTGAGGGAGACAACAAAAGGAGATTGGTTGATCTCCTCGGTTTTGCCGGATGGTTGATTTTCTTCCGGTGATTGCTGAGGAGCCTTGCCTTTATCTTTCTGGAGACTTTCGGCAAAGGATGCTGTTTTCTTTCTCCTTTTCTTCGTTTTCATCTTTGTACATCTGCGAGTCTGCAAAATGGACTTCTTTGCCTTTGAAAGGCTTTTTGTCCGCAAATACCCGATGTACCAAGCCGTCGTCGCCAACAAACTTGATGCACTGATGAAGAGTTGAAGGAACAACACCACTCTCGTGTATCCAGGGGCGTCCGAGAAGGATGTTGTAGCATGAGGGGGTCTTTATTGCATATACAGTGACTTCAGAGATAAGATCACCGATTTGCAACTTGAACCTAATCTTGCCGATAGGCCTCTGAGCGCTTCCATCGTATCCAAAGATAGACACGGATGTGTGACTCAGCTTGCTAGGCGGGATGCCCAGCTCTTCGAGTGCCGAAGTAGAGATGAGGTTGAGGGCAGAACCCGGATCGATCTGTACTCTGTGTATCGGCATCTCTTTGATGTACCCTGTAAAGTATAAGGGCCGGTTGTGCTTTGTTTCGCCTAGTAGGAGGTCTTCCTTAGTGAAGGCGATAGTTGCACTTGCTGCTTTTTGAACTGAGAGGCAATCATTGCAAGATCCCTCAGTCTTCTTCTTTTCTCCTTTTGAGGAGGTATTTGATTTTTTAACCCTATAGTCCATTTCAATTTGTAGGACTTGTGGGGCATGCTTGTCGACATCCACATTCAGTCTTTGCAGTTCTGAAATGAGACTATCACGAGTTTGGGGAGACATTCGTAATAAGTCTAGGATGTGCAGACGTGCAGGTATGTGTCTAAAGTGCTCAATCAAGTCATACTTGAAAGCCTCCTTAGGGCCTGCATTTTCATTAATGTTGCCACTTGGGGCGCTTACATTCTGTCCCGAAGGATTTACATAAGAAGAAGAAGTTAGATTGTAGTTTTTGTGGTAATCCCGGCCAGAGCGGGTACCTTTACCAACTTCGAGAGCTTCTGGAGACGATTCTTCATTCGGAAGTCCACCCCAGATTGACGGGCTGATCCTTTTTCTTTGCTGAAGTGCTTCCGTGTTCAATATTTACCTCCTCAGTGACTGCATTGCATGGATGCCCTGTCCGGGAACAAGTCCTGACAGCGGTCAGCAATTATCTTCTTTGTTTACAATTTCATCGGTCCAGACATTCAACCCCATCAAATAATGAGGTTGGGCATCTGGGACCAGTTGACTGGGTAGACTTCATCGGTTAGAGACGTCTTCAAGGTGGCAGCCAGAGAAGAGGTTTGTATTTCTGATGTGACAGTCTCAGAAGACGAAGCGTTGATGAAGACGGGGCACTTCCTGAGTATAGCAATATCAGAGGATATACTACTGATGTAGTATGGGAGTTGTGCCTCGGCAGATGAAGCTCCCAGAGGCTGCTGTCGTTCTCGAACTATGCATTGCAAGCAATAGGAAACGCTGCCCGGATGGATTGTTGGGAGTCAGATTCATCCTCTGATGTAAGGGGATCATCCACCCAGCAGTTTTCTTCATTTTCAGGAGTTACTGGAGGGGACTCCTGTAGATTTTCCGGGACCACCGGTTCTGGATTGCGATGAAGCTGATTGATGTGATCTTGTCCTTGCTCTATGGCAAGACGCTGCAAGATCCTTGCATATTCTTCGAGATCAGGCATAGGAGCCAGATCTTCTTCTTCATCTACTCCTTGTAGTTCCTCCTGATCGGGTTCTACCGGAGCATTGGCAGGTGCTGTGTCAACAGCATTTTCCTGAACAACCTCTTGGTCTCCTTCATCATCAGACCAAGATCCCTGTGGTTGTAAAGGGTTATACCAGATCACCGGCATGAGGTGGGATTCGGGGATCCATTCCTCGTCGGAGAGGTATTCTCCTGTTTCGAGGGATTCCTCCCATTCATCGGTGTCACTGGCGGTGTCACTGGACTCGTACCCATCCATGGGGAATCCAACTACTGAATTGCAAGAGTATGATGCCCCCTGCATGTCTTCAGTCTTTAGTAGTGATGGCATGAAATCACGAAGGGTGAATTTCCTTGCCGGCCTCGAAGTCTCGGAAGGAGACTTTTCTGCTGCCCCCAGTGAAGGGGTAGGGGAAGTTTCTGTCTTTTCAGGAACTTCTTGTTTTGGTTGAGCTTTCTCCTGCTGTTTAAGCTTGCGGAGTTGTCTCCTGGCTTGCCTTCGCTGTCGAGCGGTCGGCTTTGTTTTGACGATCTCCCAGTTTTCATCTTCCAGGAGATCGGGATGTACCCATATGGGCTGTCCATCTGGTGTTGGGCACGGGACTAGCTCTTGGGATGTTTGAGCCATTTTTATCACCTTGAAGGAAGTAGTGACCTTCTTCTTTGGTGACTTTTGTGTTTGTCCATACGACACCATGTTGACGGAGGCAGACCCATAGTTTTTGTCAAAGGTGATGACTCCGTTTTTCCACATCTCGTTGATCTTTTCTCTCACAACGAAGCATTGGTTGAGAGGATGCGAGATCATCTGGTGGTATGGACAGTACCGGGGATCGTTGGTTTTGCCAACATCTCCTGGTCTTTTGGGTTCAGGCAGGGTGAGCTTCCCGTTTGCCAAGAGAGCCTCGAAGATTTCTTCGACATCTTCATCGAACGGGTATTTCTTTTCTACTCGTTCTTTGAAGGCATCAGAGAGTTCAGGTCTCTTACCTGCACCTTTGTTTTCAGCTTTCTTTGGTGGCTGCGGAGCTGACTTGGTTTGCACATTGAGAACCTCCTTTTTCTTTTGCTTCGAGGTTGCAATGGCGGTCGGCTCCTTCTTTGATGATTTCTGACTGCTGAGGTCTTTGATCACCGTCTCAGCCTCCATTGATGCTTCTAGGAGTTCTCCCAGATTCTTTGATTTGTTGCCGATAATCATGGAGCGTATTTTTGCTCTCATGTTGTTACGGCAGATGTCGACCAGCGACGTTTGTGGCAGTACGTCTGAACATTTGTACGCCATTGCCTTCCATTTGTGAATGTAGTCGTATGTCGACTCATTCTCTCCCTGTTTTAGGCTGCAGAGTTGAGCCATAGTCACAGGATGATCCTCACCTTTGAAGTGAGTTAGGAAGCGTGTCTCCATCATGGCCCAGTTTTGGATAGAGTCCTCCTGAAGAGTGGAGTACCAATCAAAGGCCGTACCTTTTAGGGTACTTGCGAAGAGACGGATCTTGAGGGCGTCTTGATCCGCGATGGCTCCCGTCAGGATCTTGAAATGGATGACATGTTGTCTGGCCGAGCCCTTCCCCGTATATGTTTGGAGAGTGGGCTGTTTGAATTTGGTAGGAAACGGTACCGAGTCCATCCATAAGGGATATGGCGGCTTGATTCCGTGTTCCTTTAGTGAATCCTCTTCCTTTGCTTTGGCGAGGATATCGTCAACGTCCTTTTTGGTAAGGGCGCGTGACTCATTTACCTCCTCTTCATGGTGACTTGGAGGAGCTTCATTTTCATTATTCAGTGGACGTTGGAGGGTAAGAAGTAAGTTCTCCATGAGAGCTTCTATCCTCTGCTGTCCCTGCTCCAGCTGCTGGATGCGTGTGGCTACGTCATCTTGCGGCGGAGGCTGCTCAGCATTTGTGACTAAGACGTTCATCTTTCGAGAGTCGAATGAGGATATCGTCTTGGTGACTGAGCTGGAGCTCATTCTTTTGGATGAAGAGCTCGAAGAGTGATTGCTCCGGTGTCCTTGACTTGAAGGAGTGGGAGAATCTTCTCTATGTCTTCGCGCCCGGGAGACGCTGCGAGTCACCGGTCGCTTGACATGGATTTTTGTTGCTGACTTCTGGCGCCTTCTGGTTTTGCCAACCATATGGACAGTAGCAACTTGGTTGGGTGCTTCTTTTTCGACCCATTTTTGAGAGACCTGGAGCGTGGAGTGCTGAGCTCTTTGCTTCTCTAGTCTCTTTTGCCGATACGCCGCGCGGCGACGCATACGACGAGCGATTTGAGCTTCAGTTAGCTCGGGCTGTGCTCTAGCCACGAAGGAGGTGGTCCCTCGCGCGCAGCAGCCGAGCTTGTCTTCTTTGTAATTTGGCAAGGACAGGATCTGGATGCGGTCCTTAGCCTGTCGCAGCGAAGCTTTAAATTTGGCGAGCTCGGCCCCTGTTGAGATGAAGGGCCGAGTTGCAGGAATACAGGCCTTGACAGGTTCTTGCTGAGGCCTGATGATGCACGACTTGATCCTGGGCTTATAGGAATAAGCCGGCTCGTGCTGGGTGGATTTTGTTTGGTGGAGGGCTGGTTTCTCCTCTTTCGTGTACGAGAGAGGGTAGAACCGGTTCTCCTTGAGTGGGGCCAGGTATGCTGGCCTTGCAGATCTTTGGGACCTTCTTTGTTTTGGAGAAGGTCTTGGAGACCAAGTCTTGAGGTAGACCTGGTTTCTTGCAGGCTGAGGTTTCGCGAGGTTGTCGCGGGCTTCAGTCTTCTTGGCGGTTGCCCTTGGTGTCACGGTAGCAAGGCGCTTAGGAGCGCTTTTGTTTGCTTCTCTTGAAGCATCAGCTGGTACTTGTTCTCGTTGAAGGTGATTGTCAGCGAAGCTGCCATTGTTAGTTTTTGAAAAAACCTTTCTGAAACAAGACCGGATCCATTAGTAATCACAAGAATGTGGTGATCATAAATGGGAAATCAACTATGGTTTTTCCTTTTCAATTTGCTCAAGGGGTCAAGGCCCGGCCCAAGCAAGATGAAGAAGGCAAAAAAAAAAGCCATAGAGTATACAATTGTTCTAAACGCAAGTATGAAAGACTCAGAGTGAGCGTTCCAGTGACTGCTAGAATCAATTGTGAACCTTAATTCAGATTACCGAGGAACGAGGCTCACTCGAGGTAAAATGATATAAGGTTGGGGTACAAATGTGTCGGTCGCGAATACAGTAGACCCAAGAGGGCGTACTAGCACCGCTAGGCACAGATGTTGTAAATCGCATCCTTGAAATGGACACGAGATGGGATTTTTGATAGGTCAAGGTTGGGTTCATAAAGGAGAGCAAATGGCACTCCGATCCGAAAAACGTGCTCAACATTTCTGCGAGCACAGAATCCGAAAAGGAAATAACCAGAATTTCTCGAATGTGGACCCAACAATGACGGAAGAGTTTTTTTTTTTTTTTTTTTTTTTGAAACGTCAGGATCAGATTCATCAAAGAGAGCAAATGACGTTCCGACCCAAACACGTGCTCAACATTTCTGCGAGCACAGTAATCTGAGGAGAAAGAGGTCAAGATTTCTCGACTTTGAATCCAAACGTGACGGAAGTTTTTTTTTTTTTGAAGATTTTTTGTTTTTTTGTTTTTTTTGAAGATTTTTGGAGAGCAAATGATGTTCCAATCCAAACACGTGCTCAACATTTCTGCGAGCACAGAGTCTGGAAAGGAAGAGATCAAGATTTCTCAAGTTTGAACCAAAAAATCGACGAATTTTTTTTTTTTTTTAGGGTTTGAGAATACCTCGAGTTCTCACGATTCGTTCTTATGAAAACCAATGTTGATAGATCAGCCCCCAGGTAAGGGTAGGATTACTTAATGAACCCGTTTGGAGGACCCTTACCTAGAACAGCCTAGCTGTCTCCACACTCTGGACAAGGCTTTTCTTAGATCAACGTCGATTAAAGAACGCAATCGGTAAAACTTTCGTGTTCTCAAATGCTCCCCCTTTGTTTTTTTTTTTTGTTTTTTTTTTGGTGGACTCATCAGAGAGAGCGAATGGTCCGTTCCCCGTCTGAACAGGGGCTCAAACAATTTCTGCGAGCCCTAAGTCAGAAAGGAAAAAGAAAACCAAAGTTTTTCTCAAATTTGGATCCAAAAGAAAGAAGATTTTTTTTTTGAAAATCTGAAAGTTTGAAATGATTTTTTTTTTTGGTGGACTCATCAGAAGAGAAAAAGATAAACCAAAGCGAATGGTCCGTTCCCGTCAAGTTTGAAACAGGGCTCAAAACAATGGGTCCGTTCTGCGAACAGCCCTAAGTCAGCGAAAGGAAAAGAAAAACCATTTCTCAAATTTGGATCCAAAAGAGAGAAGATTTTTTTTTTGAAAATCTGACAAGTTTGAAATCAGATTTTTTTTTTTTTTTTTTTGGTGGACTCATCAGAGAGAGCGAATGGTCCGTTCCCCGTCTGAACAGGGGCTCAAACAATTTCTGCGAGCCCTAAGTCAGAAAGGAAAAGAAAACCAAAAATTTCTCAAATTTGGGTCCAAAAGAAAGAAGTTTTTTTTTTTTTTTTTAAATCTGAAAAGTTTGAAATCAGATTTTTTTTCGAACTCATCAAAGAGAGCAAACGGTCCCTTTCCCAATCTGAAAGCGTGCTCAAACATTTCTGCGGGCACTGAGTCCAAAAGGGAGGAGATCGAGATTTCTCAGATCTGAATTCAAAGAACAAGAGAAGATTATTTTTTTTCGAGAAGGAGAAAGATTGAAAATAGACTTAAAGAAAGAAATTTCAAAACAAAAAAAAATCCCATCTCATGTTTTTTTTTTTATGCAAGATTCAACATTGGCAACCAACTAGAAAGGTGCCAAAGAATCTAAGTTCATGTTCTCAAATGAACGTGTCCCACCGGGTATGCCAGCTTGATGGACCCGATTTCTTCCCTCTCTCCCGCTGCCTCCGCCCCGGGTCTTTTCGGGGTGCGGCGGAGGGGAGGAGAAGAAAAGATAAAGGGTTTCAACATCTTTCTCTTTTTTTTGTACGGGTATGCCAATTTCACTTTTCTACTTGGAATTTAGGAATGGTGATCCGAAGATCCACCTTCACAAGTAGAAAGGGGAAATGAAACTTTTTCTAGTTTTCCATTGCACACATATTTTAAGAAAAGAGACAAAGGGTTTTTTTGAATGCCGTGAAAGGCGATTTCATTTGTTGCCGTGAAAGGCGATTTTGCCGTAAAAGGCGATTTACAAGTCTCATCCATTATGAAAGACAAGAATTGTGATTTTTGTCTCTAAAAGAAAAATAAAGTACAATAAAAATCAAGAAAAGGAATCTGACTCCTCATTCGATTGTGGGGACACGTTCAGATCGACGGTCGCGAGTCATGTATGGGCTCCTCCATCGTCCATGCAGATGAGAACACGATGCTTGGATTCTTGGCTCGGGCTTTCTAACCTCAGATTTTTAAAGGACAAAGACTAAGAGAAGGTCTTATGTCCGATAAAAAGCTAAGTAAACGGGCTGAAAAGCCACGTTTTAGCCATGTTGGTAGAAGAAGGGATGTCCTTGGGGGGGTGGCCCCCCAAGGGTGCTTCAATCACCTTGTAGTTGCTCTTGCAGCAGAGTTTCTTTTCTTCAAATTGGCAGAGGTTCTTCTGATTTCTCTGGATTTTCCGGGATTTTCCGAGCAATTTTTCTCTCTCCCTTCTCCTTGGAAAAGCCCTCCTATTTATAGGCTTTTGGTGGCCATTAGGAGGGTTTATGAGCATTTAATACATTAATGCTCATAATGGGAGGAGTTACAAGTTTTAAATGATTTGTTTTGTAACTCCTTTTTCCTTGAATTTGATTGGTCGATGGAGATTAATGAGCCTTTGATTGCATTTAATCTCCATCATGGGAGGAGTTTCGTGGCTTTAATGCCATAAATCATTGGATTTGTAACTCCCATTTGCTTGCTTTTGATTGGGCCGTTCAAAATAATGAGTTAATGACCGCATTAACTTGTCATAAAATGGGTCATTTATTCTCATTAATTGGCCGCCAAGTCGCTTGAAGAGTCGCGGGCCGCGCCGCGCCTTTTGGAATTCTTCTTGCGATGATCGCCGGTGGATCCACATGTTGTTTGATGTCGGATGGCGATGCAATTTCAGACATTGGTTAATGTCAACGCGCCGGCAACATCTGTCCTGTCGATTTCACGATCGGGCGGGCAGAAAGTGTGCTTTCTTTGTCGGCCGGTTAGCGATTTCGAGGCATCTAATGATCATCCAATGATTTCGGCGGCGAATCCGTGATGTTGACGAAGATCGACGGATTTCATGCACGAAAAATCAGATTTTGGAAAAATCACAGGGGCCAATCAACTCGAAACGCGAAAAGGACCCGAAAAAGTGGGTTTCCGGCGACTTTTGGGTCGCCGGAAATTCCATGGTCGCCGGCGACTTTTCCGTTCGGTCGCCGTTTCTTCGCCGTTTTTCGCTCTTTTTTGATGCTTTTTCTTCCTGTATTCTTCTTGACATTTCCCCTCATTTATTGGCCTGTTTTCCTTGGAGAAATCCCGTCGAGAAGCCACGGAAATCGGAGCACAAAGTTTCCTATTTTTCTGGAAAGCCGAAGACTTTGTTGTGCGGTTTTGCCGATTTTTTGTCAAGCGTTGAAACTAGGCCAAACGATGTCAGAATGACCTGAAATTCGACGTAGAGCTTCTTGAGCATTAGATAGGACCAACCATAGGCTTTGGTTTGAGTTTTGAAGTCTTTTGGGGCCCCGCAAACGCTTGCCTTAATTTCGCCATGAGAGAAATGCCGAGCTTTGACTTGTGGTCAACCGATGTCCGATTGACCTGAAATTTGACAGGGAGCCTCCTGAGTAGTAAGTAGGACCAACCATGGGCTTTAGTTTGGGTTTTGAAGCCTTTTGGGGTCCCGCAAACGCTCGCCTTGATTTCATCTCGAGGAAAGTGTCGAGCTTCGAAACTAGGTCAAACGATGTCCGTTTGACCTAAAATTTGACAGGGGACCTATTGGAGTCATTTTGAGACGATCCATTAGCTCCAATTCGAATGCCATGATTCCGGGGTGCTCCGCTGCCGATGGGGCTTGTTTTTTGCTTCCCGAGAGTTGATGAAGGGTCAAACGTCGTCCGTTTGACTTGAAATTTGGCAGGGGGCCTTTTGGAGGTATTTTGAGACCATCCGTAGGCTCTGATCGAAGTTTTGAAGTCTTCGACATTGTCGCTGCCGGGAGCTCTTGTCTGGCTGTCGGAGGAGTGAAGTTAGGCCAAATGATGTCGAAGTGGCCTGAAACTTCATGTGTACCCCTCTTTTGACTGCTTTGAAGGATCTTGCAGTTTTTGTTTGATTCTGACAAGATCTGGTGCTTGAAGTGGCGCCTTCCTATTTATGGCAGGATGTGGCTCCATGTAGCTTTTGGTGTTGAAGGGACATAGTGACATTTTTGGTGTCAACAGCCAGCTGCAGTTTGGATCCCGCTACCCGGTTATTACCGTGGTCTTGTCCCGATGCGCAGATTGCTACTGTGGTCCCCGATGCCCGGCTCGCTACCGTGGTCATGTCCCGTATTGTATTATATTATGTATACGTTACTTGTGTTGCATCTCCTCACTTCGGTGACTGAGACAACACCCCGATATGCTCATGTCACTTCGGCGATAGAGGACTTAGCTTTGTGTGGTTGCCATCTTGCTCGTTTCCCGTTTCCTTGGATACCGTACATGTTTGAAATAATGTTTATCTTGTTTTATGAAACTAATGCTTTGACAGGTTTAAATGATTTTCAAGGTATTTTCCTTATTGTTATGTCTTTTCACCCGTTTGCCAAACCGTCGTGTTTGACCCACTATTTTGGTACTCAAGTTCAGTTTCCCGCCCCGAGCTGAGAGTTGTGGCTGTGGAGCCATGAGTTGCAGGTTGTCTTGTCGGCTATGTCATGTAGACATTGGGCTTGACATCGGAGTTTCGTCACATGTGGGTAGTGGATATTAGTTTGTATTGTTCGGCTTTTATTAGCCTTTCTTGGGATTGTAATTAATGCACTTTGTTACTTATAACTTGAACATAATGGAAATGTAATATCCTGTTACTGTCAGCACTGTATTTTATTTATGTTGGTTTATTCCAGTCTGATATGGTTCATAAAATGATGGCTTTATGCTAGGGGTTCTATGCGACGCGGAATCCGATGTTGTCCACGGACTCCGGGTCGCATTGCCACAAAAGCTTCCGCAGAAATATTCAGATAGTGATGTGATTGATTGTGGATCCTCACACACGCGGATCTTGGGAGAAATGTTATTATCACCCCCTCACTCTCCCGGACCTCTCCTGGGAGCCCGGTCCGGGGGTGTGACAGACTGGTATCAGAGCGGGCAGGTTTCTAGGACATAAAACACTCTAGGAACCTTAAGACGTGTAGTGAGGTCCGGATTTTTGGCTAGATGTCGTTTTGTCAGATTTGGGTTTGTTTTCTTTCTAGCGGGGGAGACTCTCCTTGTCTCTTTCCTTTTTGTTCTTGTTAGAGAATTTGGGGGACCAAATTCTTTTCTAGTGGGGGAGAATTTAATGTCTCCGTACCCACGTTTAGCTCCTTTTCGTTGTTTTCGGGCCAGAGAATCAGAGTTTTGTGGACTTAGCATGTGGATCTCGAAGGACTTGGGCAGAATTTGCAGCTTTTCGATGTCACAGATGGAGTTAGCGAAGGAATTTTTGAGCAGTTGTTAGTCAGCAAGGAATATTAGCAGCATATTGAGACCCAATTACAGTTGATTGTGTATCGTCAGAGGATTCGTCAGGCAGGTAAGTGTGGATTTTTGGATAAACTTGGAACATTTCCCTAAGTCAAAGGACTCCAGAAACCAGAGAATGACAGATTTCAGGAAGTTTGAAGTGATTTTCAGTTGATAGAGCTTCAAGTGGATGCTAGGAGCTGGGAACTTCTCGAGTATGGATGAACTTTTGTCAGGTAAGTGTTAGAGGATTTTCAATGATTCCAGAAGGATGGTGAAGCTGACTCAGAGGAGTACATCAGTGTGTGGTTATAATGATGGGAAGTAAGTTTTCAGCTGTGATATAGAGAGCCGTTTGGAGAATGGATGGTTACCTGGTCATAGGATAGTGGAGATCTTGCAGACTTTACAGACTTTTGGGATATCAGTTTGGACATTGTGCAGATGCAAGCTGGAGAACCATAACCTATGGACAAGGCTAGTAGAAAGATTCAGACATTGAGTGCAGTGATTTGCGGCAGAGAAGGAATTACAATGCATCAGAATGAGCCAGAACTTTCATTTACTTGGACCGACATGGATAGACAAGACAAGCAGCAGATTAGAAGTGATGTTAGAATTTTTGATGAGTGTCAGGAGTTTGATGGTAGGATTCTTCGAACGCTGATGGTGTCAGAAGAGCTAGTTGCTGAGTTAGAATTTGGACAGTTTGAGATCTTCAACCGAATCAGAGACCTTGACTACAGACTCATCTCACCCTTGTGTTTGACTGGAGATAGTGCAGTTGTGCAGGAGCAGGACAGATCATCGATGTCAGAGGTAATTTTCAGTTGGCAGAGCAGTTGCAAGAGTGAGTGCAGAGCTTCAAATGCTGAAGGATAGTGAAAGGACAAGCATGTCATCGTCAAAGACAGATTGTGGTGCAGAGGATCAAGAGCAATGAGCAACAGGAAGTTCACCTTGAAGATGGTGCACTTGATATGAGAACCAAGCTTCGACAATTTGTGATGAAGTTGAGAGAATTGTTCCAGAAATTTTCTGTTTGAAGGTGGCTAGAAGTGAGAGACTTGGTGGAACTCAGAAGGAGTCAGAGTTGGCAGAATTCTTGAGCAGTCAGATTGGCAGGGCAGTAACAGATTCGAGCCAGAGGGAGAATGTATGACAGCTGTTGGTAGTTGACAGAAGAGTTCTACAGCGGAGATGACCTAGTGAGTCCTGATGCTTTCGAGATGACCGATGGGAGCAGCAGTTTGAGGTTTTGTTTTCGTAGTGCGGGGATTATATCCCCACTTGTTTTTGGAGTTGTTTAGTTCATTTGGAGGACCAAATGTTCTAAGGGGGGGAGGATGTGAGACCCCGACCCGAGAGGCCCAGATTAGTGTTTTTGAGCTGTGTTTAGCTCTAAGTGTGTCTCGTGGTTTTTGGTTTAATTTGGATTTAAAACAGCTTTGTTATAGCTTTGGGATATTTTGAGTGTCTTGGTTTTAGTGTGGGGCCCTTTGGGGGTACCCTGTTTATGGCTTTTCGTGTATTTGAGGTTTTATCTTGGTTTTCTCGACTTGTATTTTATCCCGATTTACTTGTTTTGTTAATACCTTCAACTTTCATGTTGATCCCGTTCCCGTCCCGAACCCCGAAACTTGACTTTTCTAGCTTCAAGGGCAAAACAGTCTTTTCACACTAAATCTGTACCGGATTATTGTTATTCCCGAAACCCGTGAAACATATACTTTTGGAAACTAGATATTTCGACGATCATTTCTTCCTTCTTCGTCGATTTCATCCGAAGTCCCGAAAACCGCTATTTCAGCCTTTCAAAGTTCTTAAGTGGTGGAGCCCATTTCATATGCTATAAGAGAACCCATCTCTTCTTCCTTCTCCATTTTTCCAGCACAGCCACCTTGAGCCTAGGGTTTGCTTGGCCTTTTCTTGGCTTCTCCTTCATCAATCTCCACCAATCTTGCACCAACATCTCATAAGATTACATCATCTTCTTCACCACCTCAAGAGCTTCCTATTGGTACTATTTTTGAAGAAATCCCATCTCCACAAGATCTTCATTTAGCTTCCTTTGCTCATTTGGAGAACCTATTGGTAAGATCTCTTCCTCATCTTCTAGATTCATGTTCATATGGTCCTTGAGAAGCTCCATTTGCATTATTAGGAGCTCTCTCTTCTTATTGCTTGTTTTGACCCATTTTAGGGTTTGTTTTAGGGCTTTTTGTAGAGACTTTGATCTTGACTTGCAAGTGTGATTAGAGCTGGTTTTTCCTTGATTAAAGACCCAAGGCAAGTGGATGTTTTGACTCTTTTATCTTTGAATGAGTCTTGATAAAAATGCATATGATTTCACCATGTATTTTGTGTTATTAATGGCTTGATTAAACTTGAAATAAATGCACATTTGAGAGTCTTGATAGCTTGTTATATACATGTATAGATTGCTAAACATGTTAGAAAGAATGAAGAAAAGATTTGGAAAAAAAATGAAGAGACCACTGCACTGCTGTAACAGAACCTGGGTTCTGTTACGCAGTGTACGCGGTCGACCGGCCAAGAGGCGCGGTCGACCGGCGACACTGCAACAGGCCCCCTGCTGGGCAGCCTGCTGAACTGCGGGACTCCCAGCTATGCAGAGTACGCGGTCGACCGGCCAAGGGGCGCGGTCCACCGGCGACACAGAGGTCAGGCTCCCTGGAGCCTGACAAGAACACTATTGACCCATTTAAATTTACAACTCCCGGTCGACCTGGCCCATGGGCGGTCGACCGAGCCCCTGTGTACGCGGTCGACCGGCCATGGGCCAGGTCGACCGGCCCAACTGGAAACCTGCTGGAAAAACTAACTTTTGGCCCTATGTTTAGTGGACTTTAAAGGGACTTTTGGCCCTGTGTTAGGTGGACTTTAAAGGGACCTTTGGCCCTTGTTAGATGGACTTTCAACGGACTTTTGCCCCATGATTAGGTGGACCTTAAATGGACTTTTCGTCCTGTGATTAGATGAACTTTAAATGGAACTTAGTGACCCTTTTGTGGACCCGTTTGACTTCCTTTGAGGATGGTTGAACCGACATCACCACACGGTTAATCCGGTTGTATCGGTACTTAATCTAATTCAATCGTGAACGGAACGGAACGACGGGATATCCTTTCTCTTATCTAAACGCGAAATTGGTTTGTTTGGATATCGCGAATCCGTTTTCCTTTCGATGACTGAGTAGGTTGTAAGGTACTACTAGATTAACGTTCTGCTTAGGTTCCCCTCTCTATTAGGTTTTTGTTTATTTAAAATTTGATTAAGGTTTGAATACCTAAAGTGCATAAAGAGCCCGGAATGTCCCTAAACTCAAGGAGTACCAAGTAATCATTACAATCGACATACGGGGTCCTTATTCACTTGATTTATATTGAAACCCGATAATAGCCCGAATTTCTCGTATTATGATTTGTCTTGAATCCCGATGATAGCCCGTATTTCTCGAATATTGATTTAGCATTCCCGAAAGTATTGAAAGTGTATTTTAGCATTTTTGCTAGCCCGGTTATACATGCCCGAAAGAAATGAAATTAGTGCTTTTGAGCACCCCGTCCGCCCGTTTATTTAAGTGCATTGCATATGATTTGTACATGTCTCGTTTTACATGATTTGGCCTATGAGTCGGCACCACTAAGCTTGGCTTTCCTTGCCGGTTTGATCCACCGACTTGGAGACCCCTTCCCGTCCCGCCAGCTGCAGTTTGGATCCCGCTACCCGGTTATTACCGTGGTCTTGTCCCGATGCCGCAGATTGCTACTGTGGTCCCCGATGCCCGGCTCGCTACCGTGGTCATGTCCCGTATTGTATTATATTATGTATACGTTACTTGTGTTGCATCTCCTCACTTCGGTGACTGAGACAACACCCCGATATGCTCATGTCACTTCGGTGATAGAGGACTTAGCTTTGTGTGGTTGCCATCTTGCTCGTTTCCCGTTTCCTTGGATACCGTACATGTTTTATATTGCATACGTATTTGAAATAATGTTTATCTTGTTTCATGAAACTAATGCTTTGACAGGTTTAAATGATTTTCAAGGTATTATCCTTATTGTTATGTCTTTTCACCCGTTTGCCAAACCGTCGTGTTTGACCCACTATTTTGGTACTTAGGTTCAGTTTCCCGCCCCGAGCTGAGAGTTGTGGCTGTAGAGCCATGAGTTGCAGGTTGTCTTGTCGGCTATGTCATGTAGACATTGGGCTTGACATCGGAGTTTCGTCACATGTGGGTAGTGGATATTAGTTTGTATTGTTCGGCTTTTATTAGCCTTTCTTGGGATTGTAATTAATGCACTTTGTTACTTATAACTTGAACATAATGGAAATGTAATATCCTGTTACTGTCAGCTCTGTATTTTATTTATGTTGGTTTATTCCAGTCTGATATGGTTCATAAAATGATGGCTTTATGCTAGGGGTTCTATGCGACGCGGAAGGTGATGAGGCCGAGGTCAACCTCGAAGGAGAACTGATTGCGGCACTTAAGGAGTTAAGCTTGGAGCGAAAAACAAGTAAGAAAAATCTAAAACTCTTCCACGATGCTGAAAGTTTTGTAATTTCCTTAAAGAGTCAAGTTGAAGAGTTTAAGAGAACCATTGAAATTCTAGAAAACCAAGTCAGTGCTAAAACTGAGGAGGTTGTGAAACTTGAGAATGAAATCCTTGGAGCAAGGGCTGAAAATTTAAAACTTAATCAAAAGCTCAAAGTGCTCCAAGCAATCAATGGAACTATGAAGCTAAACAACCTGCTGAAAGTTCAAAGGCCTCCGCACATCAAATTCGATCTAGGATATGAGACAGGAGAATCCTCCAAGGTTGCACCTCCTGAAAAGACAACAGGACCACCCAAGTTTGTGAAACAAACAGCTACACCTTCTAAAGCTGTGAAGCACACCGTCCAGCCAAAGAAAGAGACTATACATGTGAAGTCTAACCAGCCATTCAAGAAACAAAGAAAGTTCAGTTTTTATGGTTACTGTTTCCATTGTAATATATATTGACATAAAATAGCTGAATGTATACTTTATGCTAAACCTAGTATGACTGCAACTAGGAACCCTTTCTCAGTCCTAAGTAGCCACAACATTGAGTGCCATAAGTGTCACAACTTTGGTCACTTGGCTAGGGACTGCAGGTTGCATATTGCTAACCGATTTCAGGTTGAGAAGAAATCCAAATTGGTCAAGGTCTGGAGGGTGAAGAAAAGGGCAGAAGAATCCAACGAATCCTTCATTGTGCAAACCGCTTTCAATGCTCAAAAGAAGACTGCACCATGGATCCTTGACAGTGGCTGTTCAAGTCATATGACCGGTGACAAAGCCAAGTTCACAAAGCTACAGCATTTGAGGGTGGCTCTGTAAAATTCGGCAACAACGACGGCGCCAAAATCTGTGGCAAAGGCGCTGTTCAGCTGAAAGAAGGCAAGATCAGTTCTGAGGAAGTGCTGTATGTGTCTGGACTTAAACAGTGTAAGTCAGATCTGTGACAAAGGTCATGAGGTAATCTTCACAAAGAATGGGTTCGCAATCAAGAAGTGTAGCAATGGCAAAACACTGGCTACAGGGTCAAGAACAACAGGCAATCTATACACTTTGTCTGAGTTGGATGATGAAAGAGCTGAACCTAATGATTCTAAGGAATCAAGGGACGGTTCAGAAGTTGCTACTCCTAGAAAGCACAACACTTGGGTAGAACGACATCCTAAGGACCAAATAATTGGAACTCCTAAGGCTGGTGTTCAAACAAGACATCGTGTGGCTAACACTTTTTCACCAGTATCAATGATCGAACCCAAGACAGTGGCTGAAGCAAGCCTTGATGAAAATTGGTTAAAGGATATGCATGAGGAGTTAGAGCAAATAGAGAAGAACTCCACTTGGGATTTAGTCCCTAGACCTGTTGATAAGAATGTCATGGTACTAAATGGGTCTTTAGAAATAAGCTGAATGAAGATGGTCAAGTTGTGAGAAACAAAGCAAGGCTATGCTCAAATTGAAGGCATAGATTTTGAAGAAACCTTCGCACCAGTGGCTCGTCTGGAAGCCATACGAATGTTCCTAGCACTGGCTGCATACAAGAACTTCAAGGTATTTCAAATGGATGTGAAGTCAGCCTTTTTGAATGGGCTGCTTGAGGAAGAGGTTTACATTGAGCAACCAGACGGTTTTCTCTTGAGCAGCGGTTCAGACCTGGTGTGTAAGTTGAGGAAGGCTCTATATGGCCTGAAACAAGCACCGAGGGCCTGGTATGCACGGCTGGACAGTTATCTTCGCGAAATTGGTTTCGCAAAGGACTGGTTGATAGCAATCTCTATGTCAAAACAGAACAAAGTAACCAACTGGTTGTCATAGTTTATGTCGATGACATAATCTTTGGCGGTAATGACGAGGAGTTGTGCAGAAACTTTGCTGAAGAGATGAAGAATGAATTTGAAATGTCCATGCTTGGAGAGCTAAGTTTCTTCCTTGGTCTCCAAGTGCAGCAGCTGAAGCATGGTATCTTCATATCTCAGTTGAAGTACATCAGGGAGATGCTGAAATGGTTTAACATGGAAGACAGCAGGCCGGTGAGCACGCCTATGTCCATGAACACAAAGCCAAGCAAAGACGACAAGGCTCCATCAGTTGATCACACCACTTACCGATCAATGATAGGGAGCTTGCTCTACTTGGCGGCTACAAGACCGGACATTCTACAGGCGGTATGTATGGTGGCGAGATTTCAGGCATCACCAACGGAAGAGCACCTTACAGCAGTGAAGAGGATGTTTCGGTATCTCAAGGGTACTTTGGAGCTCGGCATCTGGTATCCGAAAGGTAAATCATTCACTCTCATTGCATATTCTGATGCTGACTGGGCTGGATGTGTAGATGGCTGCAAAAGCACAAGTGGAGGTGCATTCTATCTTGGTGAAAGATTGGTGGCTTGGCAAAGCAAGAAGCAAGAGTACATAGCGGCAGCAACTTGCTGTACCCAAGTACTGTGGATGCGTCAAATGCTCTCAGATCTCGGTGTTCAGACGAAAGATCATACGCCAATCTTCTGGAGTTAAGCTGAGTCGAACGAAGCACTCTTCATGGTCACTGTTGAAGATGAGGAAGAGCTGGAGGCGGAAGATGATGAGGCCGAGGTCAACCTCGAAGGAGAACTGATTGCGGCACTTAAGGAGTTAAGCTTGGAGCGAAAAACAAGTAAGAAAAATCTAAAACTCTTCCACGATGCTGAAAGTTTTGTAATTTCCTTAAAGAGTCAAGTTGAAGAGTTTAAGAGAACCATTGAAATTCTAGAAAACCAAGTCAGTGCTAAAACTGAGGAGGTTGTGAAACTTGAGAATGAAATCCTTGGAGCAAGGGCTGAAAATTTAAAACTTAATCAAAAGCTCAAAGTGCTCCAAGCAATCAATGGAACTATGAAGCTAAACAACCTGCTGAAAGTTCAAAGGCCTCCGCACATCAAATTCGATCTAGGATATGAGACAGGAGAATCCTCCAAGGTTGCACCTCCTGAAAAGACAACAGGACCACCCAAGTTTGTGAAACAAACAGCTACACCTTCTAAAGCTGTGAAGCACACCGTCCAGCCAAAGAAAGAGACTATACATGTGAAGTCTAACCAGCCATTCAAGAAACAAAGAAAGTTCAGTTTTTATGGTTACTGTTTCCATTGTAATATATATTGACATAAAATAGCTGAATGTATACTTTATGCTAAACCTAGTATGACTGCAACTAGGAACCCTTTCTCAGTCCTAAGTAGCCACAACATTGAGTGCCATAAGTGTCACAACTTTGGTCACTTGGCTAGGGACTGCTGGTTGCATATTGCTACGGATTTCAGGTTGAGAAGAAATCCAAATTGGTCAAGGTCTGGAGGGTGAAGACAAGCGCAGAAGAACCCAAGGAATCCTTCATTGTGCAAACCGCTTTCAATGCTCAAAAGAAGACTGCACCATGGATCCTTGACAGTGGCTGTTCAAGTCATATGACCGGTGACAAAGCCAAGTTCACAAAGCTACAGCATTTTGAGGGTGGCTCTGTAAAATTCGGCAACAACGACGGCGCCAAAATCTGTGGCAAAGGCGCTGTTCAGCTGAAAGAAGGCAAGATCAGTTCTGAGGAAGTGCTGTATGTGTCTGGACTTAAACAGTGTAAGTCAGATCTGTGACAAAGGTCATGAGGTAATCTTCACAAAGAATGGGTTCGCAATCAAGAAGTGTAGCAATGGCAAAACACTGGCTACAGGGTCAAGAACAACAGGCAATCTATACACTTTGTCTGAGTTGGATGATGAAAGAGCTGAACCTAATGATTCTAAGGAATCAAGGGACGGTTCAGAAGTTGCTACTCCTAGAAAGCACAACACTTGGGTAGAACGACATCCTAAGGACCAAATAATTGGAACTCCTAAGGCTGGTGTTCAAACAAGACATCGTGTGGCTAACACTTTTTCACCAGTATCAATGATCGAACCCAAGACAGTGGCTGAAGCAAGCCTTGATGAAAATTGGTTAAAGGATATGCATGAGGAGTTAGAGCAAATAGAGAAGAACTCCACTTGGGATTTAGTCCCTAGACCTGTTGATAAGAATGTCATGGTACTAAATGGGTCTTTAGAAATAAGCTGAATGAAGATGGTCAAGTTGTGAGAAACAAAGCAAGGCTATGCTCAAATTGAAGGCATAGATTTTGAAGAAACCTTCGCACCAGTGGCTCGTCTGGAAGCCATACGAATGTTCCTAGCACTGGCTGCATACAAGAACTTCAAGGTATTTCAAATGGATGTGAAGTCAGCCTTTTTGAATGGGCTGCTTGAGGAAGAGGTTTACATTGAGCAACCAGACGGTTTTTTCTCTTGAGCAGCGGTTCAGACCTGGTGTGTAAGTTGAGGAAGGCTCTATATGGCCTGAAACAAGCACCGAGGGCCTGGTATGCACGGCTGGACAGTTATCTTCGCGAAATTGGTTTCGCAAAGGACTGGTTGATAGCAATCTCTATGTCAAAACAGAACAAAGTAACCAACTGGTTGTCATAGTTTATGTCGATGACATAATCTTTGGCGGTAATGACGAGGAGTTGTGCAGAAACTTTGCTGAAGAGATGAAGAATGAATTTGAAATGTCCATGCTTGGAGAGCTAAGTTTCTTCCTTGGTCTCCAAGTGCAGCAGCTGAAGCATGGTATCTTCATATCTCAGTTGAAGTACATCAGGGAGATGCTGAAATGGTTTAACATGGAAGACAGCAGGCCGGTGAGCACGCCTATGTCCATGAACACAAAGCCAAGCAAAGACGACAAGGCTCCATCAGTTGATCACACCACTTACCGATCAATGATAGGGAGAGCTTGCTCTACTTGGCGGCTACAAGACCGGACATTCTACAGGCGGTATGTATGGTGGCGAGATTTCAGGCATCACCAACGGAAGAGCACCTTACAGCAGTGAAGAGGATGTTTCGGTATCTCAAGGGTACTTTGGAGCTCGGCATCTGGTATCCGAAAGGTAAATCATTCACTCTCATTGCATATTCTGATGCTGACTGGGCTGGATGTGTAGATGACTGCAAAAGCACAAGTGGAGGTGCATTCTATCTTGGTGAAAGATTGGTGGCTTGGCAAAGCAAGAAGCAAGAGTACATAGCGGCAGCAACTTGCTGTACCCAAGTACTGTGGATGCGTCAAATGCTCTCAGATCTCGGTGTTCAGACGAAAGATCATACGCCAATCTTCTGGAGTTAAGCTGAGTCGAACGAAGCACTCTTCATGGTCACTGTTGAAGATGAGGAAGAGCTGGAGGCGGAAGATGATGAGGCCGAGGTCAACCTCGAAGGAGAACTGATTGCGGCACTTAAGGAGTTAAGCTTGGAGCGAAAAACAAGTAAGAAAAATCTAAAACTCTTCCACGATGCTGAAAGTTTTGTAATTTCCTTAAAGAGTCAAGTTGAAGAGTTTAAGAGAACCATTGAAATTCTAGAAAACCAAGTCAGTGCTAAAACTGAGGAGGTTGTGAAACTTGAGAATGAAATCCTTGGAGCAAGGGCTGAAAATTTAAAACTTAATCAAAAGCTCAAAGTGCTCCAAGCAATCAATGGAACTATGAAGCTAAACAACCTGCTGAAAGTTCAAAGGCCTCCGCACATCAAATTCGATCTAGGATATGAGACAGGAGAATCCTCCAAGGTTGCACCTCCTGAAAAGACAACAGGACCACCCAAGTTTGTGAAACAAACAGCTACACCTTCTAAAGCTGTGAAGCACACCGTCCAGCCAAAGAAAGAGACTATACATGTGAAGTCTAACCAGCCATTCAAGAAACAAAGAAAGTTCAGTTTTTATGGTTACTGTTTCCATTGTAATATATATTGACATAAAATAGCTGAATGTATACTTTATGCTAAACCTAGTATGACTGCAACTAGGAACCCTTTCTCAGTCCTAAGTAGCCACAACATTGAGTGCCATAAGTGTCACAACTTTGGTCACTTGGCTAGGGACTGCAGGTTGCATATTGCTAACCGATTTCAGGTTGAGAAGAAATCCAAATTGGTCAAGGTCTGGAGGGTGAAGAAAAGGGCAGAAGAATCCAACGAATCCTTCATTGTGCAAACCGCTTTCAATGCTCAAAAGAAGACTGCACCATGGATCCTTGACAGTGGCTGTTCAAGTCATATGACCGGTGACAAAGCCAAGTTCACAAAGCTACAGCATTTTGAGGGTGGCTCTGTAAAATTCGGCAACAACGACGGCGCCAAAATCTGTGGCAAAGGCGCTGTTCAGCTGAAAGAAGGCAAGATCAGTTCTGAGGAAGTGCTGTATGTGTCTGGACTTAAACAGTGTAAGTCAGATCTGTGACAAAGGTCATGAGGTAATCTTCACAAAGAATGGGTTCGCAATCAAGAAGTGTAGCAATGGCAAAACACTGGCTACAGGGTCAAGAACAACAGGCAATCTATACACTTTGTCTGAGTTGGATGATGAAAGAGCTGAACCTAATGATTCTAAGGAATCAAGGGACGGTTCAGAAGTTGCTACTCCTAGAAAGCACAACACTTGGGTAGAACGACATCCTAAGGACCAAATAATTGGAACTCCTAAGGCTGGTGTTCAAACAAGACATCGTGTGGCTAACACTTTTTCACCAGTATCAATGATCGAACCCAAGACAGTGGCTGAAGCAAGCCTTGACGAAAATTGGTTAAAGGATATGCATGAGGAGTTAGAGCAAATAGAGAAGAACTCCACTTGGGATTTAGTCCCTAGACCTGTTGATAAGAATGTCATGGTACTAAATGGGTCTTTAGAAATAAGCTGAATGAAGATGGTCAAGTTGTGAGAAACAAAGCAAGGCTATGCTCAAATTGAAGGCATAGATTTTGAAGAAACCTTCGCACCAGTGGCTCGTCTGGAAGCCATACGAATGTTCCTAGCACTGGCTGCATACAAGAACTTCAAGGTATTTCAAATGGATGTGAAGTCAGCCTTTTTGAATGGGCTGCTTGAGGAAGAGGTTTACATTGAGCAACCAGACGGTTTTCTCTTGAGCAGCGGTTCAGACCTGGTGTGTAAGTTGAGGAAGGCTCTATATGGCCTGAAACAAGCACCGAGGGCCTGGTATGCACGGCTGGACAGTTATCTTCGCGAAATTGGTTTCGGCAAAGGACTGGTTGATAGCAAA